>VWZY01012409.1:802272-856746 GCA_013399075.1 Chloroceryle aenea
GTTTTCTCTTTTTATGCTGGTTTGAACCTCAGAAACATTCTGCAAACTTACTTGCTTCCACTGATGGTGTGGGGCTGAAAATGCACCATGCTACTGCAAACAGCAGCAGCCTGAGTAGGCTCATGAATGATGGAACAAGGACTTCAGGCCACCTCTCCTGGCCGAAACTACTGATAGCATCACTGATCCTGCACCTCCGCTCCGGGTATCTCCTGGAGGCTGAATGCTGTAGTGCTTCAGAGAAGTAAGTGCTTTAAGCAGATAATACTGATTAAAATCAATTGCCGAGATAAAGCAAAGAAGACAGGCTATTTAAATGTTTTTAAAATTGCTGTGTGGGGGCTGCACAGTCGATCAGTATGTGCTTGGAGTGCTCTCCCATTCGGGAGCGGGTGCTTGCTGTCGAGATGACAGACACTGCAGGACCTCAGGGGACATCAGGACCAGAGCAAGGGCTCTATCTCTGCACACCCTCAGGCTTTCAGACTGACCATATTCGAGCTGACAGGCAAGGTATGAAGGGCTCCAAGTAACAAAGCCAGAAAAACACAAGCTTTCTGCAGGTCCATGCAAGTTCCTTAGCTTACACCAGCAGAAGTTCTTGCCTTTCCTGGCTGGAAATTGGATCTGGGGCTGGAAACTGATCCCAAACAATGCCATACTTTATCATCATCTTTATACAGATGAAGGTCTGACACCTCAAGACTCTTCAGGCACTGCCTCAGCCTTAGGGCCATTCCCCTTGCAGGGAAGTTAGGTGGGAGTCCAGCACCCATGTCCGTCTCTACTGTTCATACAATGAAGGATGAAAGCCCAGCTCTGCTCTTTCCCAGGCAGCAGATCAAGTGTTACATAATTTACACCCACATATGAACAGATATTGCTGCAAGGCTGATGCAAATAAGTATAATCCTTAAAAACCATTAGACTGTCACCTAAAATACAAGCTAAAATTAACTTAGGAAATTAGCATTAGATTAAGATCATGGAATTTAAGTGGAGAAAGGTCAGCTGCTGTAATTACTTTGTCTGGGATCCACTAACAACTACTGCAGGGAAAGCTCTTGTGCAAAGCCCTGTGCAATCACATATCACAATCATAGAAAATCTTGACTTGGAAGGGATCCAACTGCTTTGGACTGTGTTTTGTTCCTTATAATATACTTTCAAGTCTTTAAATTTTACTCCAAATTCCCCCTTCACATGCTGAATATTCCCCTTTTATTTTCACATAAACATAGCAATACTTTTTGGATATGCAGGGTCTACTTATTTTAATGAGGTTACCAAATACTCTACAACTATGAAAGCATCAAATCTGTGGCTTAGGTATAGGTAGGAATTCAGGCACACTACAAAGTGCAGCAGAGATGTTGTAACAATCATTTCTCCTTTTTAAATGCTGAATAAAACCAAAGATCAAACATGCCTTTAATCAGCAATGTCTTGATGAGTTCCTAATTTGATGAGATCCTAATTAGAATTGCTCCTCAGAGGTAAGCCGACTGCATCTACCAAACTGCATGTCAGTTTAATGAAGAACAGAAGATGATGAAAGAAGTACAAAAATAAACCTGACTTTTGGTGTATATTCCATATTAATAATGTGATTATCTTCTATTTTCCAGATAAGTGGCTCTTGCCTATCTCATGTCATACAGGAGTCTTAAACAGAGCAGGCTGTATGTTCAAATGACAAATACAACCATCGCTGCGCTCAGGAGATCTGACTGAATGAAGCACCTCATTTCCCAGCAGCATTCCTATTAATTGTCATTCATTTCACTTCCTTATTCTATAAATGTTGAAGGCAGAGTCTAGTATGTACTTTCAAACGAGAATGTTTGTAATTCAGTTATTGTACATCAGCACTTTACTGAGACATAAGCAATGTCACCCTTAAACATGTACAACTCTCTCAACCTTTATCTCAATCATTTAGAAACGGGGAGGAACTTGATGGAGATCAAGTGATACATGTGACCTATGTCATGTTATGTGGCATAGGCTCCTCTGGCACAGGAGTGAGATGGGGAAAATAAAAAACAATAATAAAAAATATATTAAAAAATCGAGGTTTAGATGCATGCTAAATATACGAGTGCCCAGATTTCTCACAGAAATCTGTGTGACATCTCCTGCAATAACCAGGTGCAAAACTGAGGTGCACCGAGACTGAGCACAGCCCACTGCCCTGCAAGGGTGAGCTGCTGCTCCCAGGCTAAAAGCATTTGTTTCCCCATCTTACCATTCTATTCCCAAAAAGTAAGTCCTGTAACTGTGCTCACACATTTGCTTCCACAAAGATAGCTCTTTATCAAGACACCATAATGCCAGTTGTCAGTCTTTATTGGCATTGTCATACTGAGTTCTCATTTTCAAACCAGGGAAAACCTTTCTTCCCATCGTGCCAAAAGCCTGGAAGTTGCAAGACTTTCAAATAAAAAAGCATGAAGGTTTTGCTCTGATTTTGCAAGCAGTGTTTGCAGTCAGGGGAACACTGCTGAATGAGAGGTGTTTAGTCAAGACTGGTGGAAGAATGCTGGCATCAGGCTGCATATTAAATTATACAGGCTGTGTACTTTTCCAGAAGTACACCTTGTTTACACCTTGGACAATAAAAGACAAATAGAACTATTTGTTGTCTAATTTCTAATATTTCCTGGATAGCTTCCCAGTCTCAAGAATCTAGAGGAAGGAACGAGTTTCTTGTTGTTACTCCTGCTAATGGAAGACTTAGCACAGAGAAGATAATACATTGATTTCTGAAATGCACTTTATATGAGACACCCCCTGGACACCCCATGTGGTTCTGAGCCCCACAAAACCAGTTCCCTGCTTGTTCATTACCAGACAAGAGCAGGAGGTGCTTTCACTTCTGTTTTAAAGACAACATAGGACTGTATGTTCCAGTGAGGATTCTTTTAATGCAGAGCATGGTGGAGTTCAGCTGTTCAGCTCCCAAGGTGTGTGCTGCTTGAAGTGTTTGAGTGAGGACACGGTGTCCCCAACAGTGGACATGATGTATCTCCTAGGACTTTCTCCAGTGTTACAGTCTGAGCTGCTCAACCAGTTCACCGTACCCTGACACTAAAGACATCAGTTAAGTGGGATAAAAGGAATCTTTCCTATGACTTGCATTTCCAACTCTGCTACCTCAATTTGAGCTTTACCTTAAGGAACAGAGTTTGGCAAAGCTAATTCCAGCGGTGACAGCCAGAGACCTTCTAGCCCCAGAGTATGTGCTCATCAGCTCATTTTGTGTGAACCTCACTCCTGTGTTTAGGCTCCAGGTAGGTGTCCTTTCTCAGCAAAGACATGGAAAGTCCTTGATTCAAGAAGAGAGCACTTAAATTCCTTATTTTATTTAAACCTCCTTCTGCATCCCCAGCTAAGGGCACATTCCAAATACTCTCCACAAAAGCCTCATCACATTTCTCACTTCAAATAAACACGAGAGGATGTCAGCCTGGGCAAGCAGCAGCACAGAGGAAAAGCAAACCACTGACTGAGGAAACTTGTCCAAGAACTGGGACGGGGGGCAGTGGGGAGAGAAGCAAAGAAAAGCTGAAGGGGAAAATAGAGAGAGAAAGCCAGCAGCATGGCAGTGGTAGGGCTTCTGGTCTCCTGGTTCAAGGGTCAGCACCATGAGATAAGTTCTTTAGACCAGAAAATAATTCATGAAGCTGCACATCAAAATGGGTGCCTGCAAACTCAGTGCTCTTTTCATGTTTCAGAGAAGGGACTGACCAAGGATAAAGGCACAAGGCTCAAAAGACAGACTGCAACAAACATTTGGTTCTTTGAGTAAATCATTCCACATCAGAACAGGGAAACTGGCTCCCAAGCTGGGGTGGGCAGACTGATGGCAGTGCTGAGCAGCCAGACTGCTCATCCGGGGTAACCAGAGAAGTGTGTTCCCTTCAGGCTTAAATTCTCTGCTTAAGCATCTGCAAGGCTGTTGGAAATGCAGTATCAACTGCCAATCACAACACAGTAACATTTCTGGAAAGCTTGTGCTTCTAACTGAGGATAAGTCCAGAAAGCTAATTTGTTTTTTGACTAATTTTCTGACCATTTAAAATCTGTTACCAACTTCAGCAGGTATTTCAGGTGAGGGATGCTGCTAGCTGAATCACTTTACAGCTTTGAGCTCCAGTGAAAACTGTTTTACAATGTGTCCCCAAGAGTAATTTTAAGCAGATCCTGATGCTACAAGGAGACAGCATCAACAAGAGCTTTGAGAGTGGTTTACAGGGAAAAGTATAAGTAATCCAAAAACACTAGGTGCCTGCATTGGACTAGACCCAGATCTGCTGGACTCAGGAAAGCATACTGAACAGTAGCTGAATTGCAAGAAATAAAACCCCCATGTTTCATTGCAGCTGCCAGCTCTGCTCAAGAATTGCATCCCCATTATGGCTCATAAAAATGGAAATTGCCAATAATGGCAGTAATGGGACCAATTCTATTCCAGCTGCTTGGGGATGGAGGAAAAAAAAATAAAATAAAATGCATTTTTCCACTCAAGCATGGCCCAAAATACCACAAAAGCAGTTTAATTCCCACAGAAGTAAGGCAGTCTATTAATTTTCTAGGGACATCTAACAGTGAAGAGAAGGTTTGTATCTTGATACGCAAACCCTCAGGATCCTTCTCTGTCAGAGGCTGCAAAAAGAACAGCCCATGCCTCTCACTGCCTTCTGTCCTCAGAGTAACTCGAAATCTGCCTGGGCTCCTCTGACATCCTCTGCTTGCCCTAATCCTCCAAATATCCAAGCCCCTACTTGCGTCTGCTCAAACACGTCACCGCTCTTGGGCATCTTCTTCACCATTCAGCAATCAGTCCTGAGAACCTCTTGAAGAAATTATCATGAACCAGGTCCTTCCTGCCTGTCTTCTTTGGCTGCATTTATTTAGTCTCCTATTACACTCCCTGGTGAGTAGACAACAGCCTGCTCTTGGACAAGTCCTCAGAGCTCTCAAGAAGGGAGCATGAGAAGAGTAAGCCCTGAACAGGTCTCCAGACTAGTCTACTAACTGAGCAGTGAGCTGGCCCACCAACACAACCCTATGGTCTCACTGTGGAAAGGAGGCTTTGGAAACAAGTAGACTTTGTATTTTCAGGTCCTGGCCCTTAAAGCAAAGCTGAACAGAATTTAAATGCCAATAGATGTAACTCTGGAGATAGTGATGGAAAAAAAATAAAAATCACCTGAGCTCTAAGAGCCAAATGGGAGTTTGGGTGATTTTCCAGACTAGGCTAAGGAACTGGGGACTAAGTGAACTGTTTACACACACTTGACATCTGGAACTGACTTCTTTTAAAAGAACTCAGAGTCATCAGGACGTGCTTTTGCCCAGCACTGTAATCACTGGAGTCTGCTTGCACCTCTGTCTGGTCACTGCTAGAGCAGTGACCCAGTATTCCCACAGGGAAGGCACCTGGGCTGGGAAAGGCACAGAGTGAATGAACAAGTAGACACTGGGCGCATTAAAGCTCTGAGGGCATTGGAAAAGCAAGGAAAATGTCTGTGTCTACTGTCAGGTAGAAATACTCTGTGCCTAAACACAGCCACAGTTAGAGATGAGCTGTAAGTGCCCAACCTCGGGAGTGGTGACAGAAGATAAATATGACCACAAATCAGCCATGACACCCTTCCTCTGCTCTCACCTGCTTGATTCATTCTCCTTTCTTCACTCAGACCCATCAACAGATGGATAGCCAGCATTTAACAGCATCCTGCTCATCCCATCCCTTACTAGCAGCAAGTGGAGTCCTTTCCTTTCTCCTTCACACCTCCTTGAGCTTACAGCAAGGCCAATGTGCAGCCAAAAGGTCAGCTGCTGGCCCATTTATCACAGGCTCGCCAGCACACAGCCAGAAACCAGACTTCTGTCCCCAGAAACCCTCTCCTATATTGATATTCTGTTTCTATATATTCTATTTTTTTTTTCTGCAAGGATGCTTTTTTCCCTTTCCTTTTTTTTAAAAAAAAAAAAGTTTCCAGACTTACTTACTCAAATGTGAGAAATAAATGGAAGGGTACATGGCAAGTGTGAGGTGAAACCCTCCCTGCAGTCCAGACATCATATCCTGGGAAGGACTTGAGTTTTCTTTTTCCTAAATAACAATTTTTCTCTCTACAATGGGTTCACCTCCAAGCAGCCAAAAACAGCCTGAAAGTTTCATCTCCATAGGTTTTCTGTCTATCAGATGGCAAAACTTGTGTTCAGACAACTGATGCTTTTATTTAATGTTCTGACTTTGGGAGGCAGAGGCTGCTGCTCAGACAACACATGATGGCAAGTCTTCAGTTAATGAATGGGGCAAGATAGTAAGTTCAGCCAGCAACTGAGGTCCAGACCTCTGACTGACTGCCAGGCCAGGGAGTCACATCACTGATGATTCAAAACAGTCCAGTAAGAGCAAAATAAGTAGTGAAAATACTGAATGGGGTAAGAAGAGGAGCCCCTTTCTTATCTGCACCATAGATGCTCTCTGCTCCAGGGTGATAGTCTATCAAAAATTGATACGACCCAGTATCAGGTCCTAGACACATGACCAAGCAAATAGTACAGAATGTTTTGCTGTGGCATCTTTTGTACCTGGGATAGGAGAAATGCTCTTTCCCAAGAGGTGAGTGGCTCCTTCTGCAGCTGCACACACTACTGCAGCAGCATCTGGAGTAGGTACCAGCTCACTGCAGCATTCAGCATCGCAGCCCCATTCCCCAGACAGCGTTCCCAGGAGAGATGTCTACACAGGACCTCACCCTTGTCTTTCTGCACTTCTCCAGAAGCAACTCAGAGAATTCTAACTGACAGCAAAAGCCATTAGACTTCCACCTACAGTCAATACCCTTTGGTTTTGAGACACAACACCATGCCTGCTCTGTAAGGAAGCACAGCTCTGTCACCATGACTCATGGTGCCCTGTTAACCCTTATGCAGCAAATCCAGTCCAATGTCTCCCACACAGCTCCAGTTTTGCAGTAGTCCTGTCTTGCAAGGCACCCTAATACCCCCCCCCAGCTTCCTTACTCACTGCCTTACTTCCAGCTGGCTCAAGAAATCCCCAAAACAGAGACAATCTGAATTTTGTGAGCCTAATGCCGAGGGTCAGCCCTAAAAAGCCAAGGACGTTGTCCTGGAAAGTCCCTGGTGCCACAGCTGCCAGCCTTGCCCTTGCAGGCAGCTGGCATGGGCAAAAGCTGGCAGGAAGGTCCAGTCCATATTCCTGCTCTGGGCAATTTGCTGCTTTCCAGGGCAGCTGCCCATTTTTGCCAAGCCCTAGAGCCAGGTCTGCCCCGGGATATCCCAGGCTTTGGGACTGTTTTAACAGCCTTCCACAGCCTCTTCCAGATCTTCACTGTCTGCCACTCTGTGCAGAGACACTGAAGCTGAAGAAAGGATGTGCTCAAAGACACCAAAAAATTAATTTTTATGGCCCAGCTCTTTGTCAGGGGTATTTTCATCTGTGCAGATTCCTTAGGGCACACTAAGAAAAGCAGAATAAAACCTGGCAGAAGTGCATGATGGCGTTCCCACCCTGGAGGGGGTCAGCACACACAGACAAATGGTGGGGCTGCCCCTCTACCTCTGCACTTGATCACTTATTTCAGAGACTGTACGTCTCGCTTGCTCCACAGCTGCTGTAAGGAAGCACACTTTTAATTTACAGAAGCTGGAGCAAGGCTTAAGAATTCCATTAATTAAGTGTTGGTGGAGGTGTTTGGAAAGACGTTCCGATAAATATAGTGCTATAAAGTGTTTCCCTAGAAACTGAGAAAGAAGTTGAACAATACAAAAAGTACCCAGGCTGACAACAGCTACCCCTCCTGCTGAGCAGTGCCTGGGCTCTAGGGAGCTTTTGGCAGAGAGCACTTCTTTTGCAGGGCTTTTTTGGCTACAGAGGATTTTGCAGTGAACCTTTACACCATGCCTTGCTTCCTTGTGCCCTCTTGCTTCACCCCTCTTCCTTCACACGGCATCAGCAGATTGGAAATACTCTGCAAAGTCTATGGCTGCAGAGTCAGAAATGCCCCATACTTCTTAGTGGTCCCAGCTTGGGGACTCCTCCCTAGGTGTCCCTGCTGTGCCCAGCCACCTCAGCATGCCCAGGCACACAGAGGCTAAACCATATAAGCCCAGCAGCCAGCCATCTTTCAAGGCTACTTATAAAATGGTTCATTTTGTTCAACAGCAGTTTATATATGGTCACATCTACCACTGATGTAAATCAACACTGTTACATTTTGCCTCATAAGGCATCTGTAGGGTCTTACTTTGATTTTTTCTGGCACTGTGTGTTCTTCCCACCATTATCCCTAGGAGAAAGTGCACTCATCTCCATCAGCTCAGCAAGCAGAACAGGACATTATATCACTCGTACACCAAGGGATGAAAACACTCAGCTCTCATCTATGTGCTCCTCTGATCAGTGCCTGGGGGATGCAGGCAGAGAAGACAGGTCTCTGTAGAAAATCTTCTCAATCAGTATGCCTGTCTCCACAGAATGCATGAGCAAATACCTTTCCAGATGGATGCTGCAGGTATTACAGGAAGATTAGAGTTGATCTTCCATTAGAAAGGGGACACGGAAAAGGCGAGTGCTCTAGGCTGAGTCTGGCCTGCTGAATGCCAATTTAGCCTGGTATTTCTCACCTAAACAGAAAATGTGATCAAAGGAGTTGAGATAAACAATGATTTAATGACTTAAAATGTAGAAGCTGAAGAGGTTTTGAAAAGTGCTTGTGTATATGGAAGAATAAACACTTATATTGCAACCTCCTGGAGGATTTTTAAGTTATTTGCTTTCTATGAATCCCCACTGACAGAGCACTCTAAGAACACAAGTTCTTCCCTAAAACTCCTCCATTTTCTACACTTTGGGTCATTAAATCAGATGCTTATTTTGTTTCAACATCTCAGCAGAGCCTCCCCCTTGCCCGGATGGCCACCTCTGCTTTCAGCACAGTTTTCTGCTTGTCCTGCCTCACAGCTCAGTTCTTGGCCCCCTCACTGCTGGCTGACAGTGCCCTAAGCAAGAGAAGCGCTGGGACTGAGGGCACACATTGACTCCTCTCTTAGGACATCCCTTAGCTGCTTTTGGGGCTTCAGAGACGGAGCTCTTTGGGTGTCTCGCTCTCCCACTACTGACTATTGCTCCTCCTTCCCCCCAGGTTTGGATGGGGAGAGGACACCTAAGACCTCCTCCACCTCTCCATCCTGCCAGTGCACCAGCTTTAGCTAACAAACCTGCCTTAAAACAAGTCACTAGCAGCACCACTTGTGGTCCATGGAGCAAGAAACCTCTTGGGTCAACACAGCAAGGCTGTGGGACTCACTCAAAGATACAACTTGACTCAAGAGGATGTATCATTGAGAAGGTGTGTTAGAAATAGTGTTCACTATGCCTCTGAAGGAGGACTTTGGGAATAGTGGCTAGGTTAATGGAGTATTTTCTTTGCTTCCAAACAAACATAACTAATTCAACCCGTTTGATTCCTTGTTCCCTCACCTTGCTTCTCATTTCTCAAAGTCAAGATAAGATTAATGAACCCCACACAGTACTGCTGGAGGGCTCTGCGTTATTCAGAGTACTTCAGGCCACAAAAATATCTTCAGCAACAAACTGAGAAAACTAAAGCTGATAAAGCCAAGTTTGGAAGCAATTAACATCAATCTAAAATTCAGCTGTTTTGGGGGCTCAGCTTAAAAATAAAACCCAATTACAGTTGTGACAAACTCAAATAATACATTGTTTCCCCATAGTTGATTTAGGAAAGGGAGTCTGCCTTTACCAACAGCTACAATAAAAAGGTTTTGTATAAAAGTTATTTACTTGCACTGAATGTTCTCATGATTTTATTTTTTCTTCCAAAAGCTTATTTCTCAAGAGCATAGCAGCCTCTCCCCAACATCTGAGGAAGCAAGAAACTTTTACATAGTGTGAATTAAACAGAGCAGCCGTGACCATGCCCAGAAGTGCCCACTCAAAGAGCAGAGATCTCTCCTTGTCGACCAAGAGTGTGAAAAGAGCTCCAGCCCGCAGAACGACAGCTCTGCTCACCCAGTCCTGGCTGTAAATGACAGGGAGCTGCACTTCCACTTCTCCCCTCCAAGCTATGGACTTGAAATGTACCAAGGGCTGCTAGCACTGGAGCTTGTTTGGGGCTCCAGCTGTCACAGTGGGGAGAAACCTGGTCTTAAAGATTTGCCCAAGGACCTACAAAGATTTTGGTGTGAGAATTGGAACACATCCTAGTTCTCAAAGCCCAGAGAGCTTCCTTGGGGGTTAAAATGCTAACAGAAAGATTAACAAAAGCTTCCTGAAACACAGTTGTGCAGTCAATATTTAGTTTGCAACAGTAGGGTGCCTGCCCAATGGAAGCATCAGCCAGCACATGAAAAATCAATTTGTAGCTTTTGAGAAACATTCAACTGGCATCTTGTTAGTAACTGCAACTTCCCAACCTGTTGCAGTGGTTTAAACCACACCAGAGCCTGACTTTGCCAAAAGCTCTTTCAAAAGCTAAATGCAATGGCTTTCTAACTGTCAGTGGAGCATCTCTGAGCAGTTACCTGAAAAAAGCATCTGTGCAACCTGCAGCTCTGGGGTGGTGGAGATTTGCAGAACTGCATCACAAACTTTTCAGTGGTGCCTGTTCAGCTAAAATTGAGGCAGCCCAGGAGCTAGAAATGCTGGGATTGCTACACAGCCCTCACAGAATGGGATGAATGAAGGAATGAATGATGGGTGCTGGAGCTCAAAGAAGGGAAAATGCACAAGAATGACCAACCATGCTGTCCAGAACTCCTGTACATTTGAGTCACCTGTGCTCCCAGCAGCGTAAAGGAGTCAAATGTAGCTGCTACCAGGCAAGGATTGATTGACATGCTGATGGTAAGCTTTACTTCATTGCTGGCTGCAGGGAATGCTCTGTAGTAAGATGATGGAAGTCTTACCAAAGGCCTAGGAAGGCTTTAATAGTCTTTAGTAAAGCCACTGCTCATTCCCTGTGCATGGCACATTTGAAACTTGCACTGACGAGTGACCCAGTGAAGAAGAGTCCTCCCTGTTTGGGCTGCTCCAAATTGCTCAGCAAGGTTTGCAGGTGCTTTTCTTGGTACATGGAAGCTCCTCTCACAGTTGTCATAGGCAGTTATTATGTATCACCCACACCCTGTAAGATCCAACTGCCTGGTTTGTACACAGAAAAACAAGAGTCCGTGGACTCTCAGGTGACTTCTGTACACACAAACTATGTCTATTTTAGCTGGTTAATTGGGCACAACAGGAACAGATCAAAGCAACTAGTATTGAGGCCCCGACATCTCCACTCTATACAGGACATGGGGGGATGTTTTGGATTAGATTTAGCCCAGTCTCCCTGCCTAAATGTCCCCGCCATGCCTGGATGTGGAAGCTGCATGGTTTGAGTCCATGCTTCAAAACTTTTAGTCCTCATTGTCACCCACAGAGCACGTGGTGCGGAGCTGCTGGTTTAATGTCTGCTAACAGGAACATAGTCCCTTTGCTAAGTGCTCTGTGATCTGAACTGACACGCTATGTGTGGGGATGACCAAGGGGTTCACCTTTCTGCTGCTCTGCACCGAAACTCAGGCACAGGAAAACACACTGCACCCAAAGCTTCTCTGCACATATTGTCCTTCTGTGCCCCAAAAGGTTCCGCCTTTTTCCACTTTCTCCAACACTGTCAAAATCATTGTGCTTGTATGAAAGTGAAGTTGTCTAATTCACCAAACCCCAGACAAACTGAAAAAGAGAAGTGCAAGCGTGTTTTGAAGGTTCATACAAATTTACAAGAACCATGGGCACTTTGTTGTAAGCAGGCAGGGCAGAAATTTGCTTACTAAAAACCCTCATGCCAGGTCTGTCTCTAAACAGAGGATTCCAAGGGGTACATCACAACTCTTAAATGGAAGCAGCAGCTTGTGGCGGGGAGGGCAGCAGTGAAGGCATCTGCAGGAGCTCCTGCCCTTTGGCCAGAGGGCATCAGCAGCAAACAGCCTGCAGTTCACTACCTGCCTGCTGTGCTGGAGCAGGAAGGCCCACTGCACTCTTTGTTTGTAGTGTGCCCAACTTGTCCTTTTATAAAGTTGTTTGAAAGTAAGAGAATAAAGAAAACAATTTGGTTGTTTTTTCCCCATACACAGCCATTTCAAGGGTTTGAGTTTTCATTCCAAACCACTTGACAGTATCTCATTAACCTACTGCCTATAATAAATGTGTTCAATAACAATCACCAAGTCACATGCAATTTAAAAATTCTATAAAATATAAATCAGAAATGCCTGTGAGGTCATTTATTTTTCTACTCTAGAATTAGAGAAAATTAGGCCTGCTACCCCCCTTGGCTGTGATAAATACAAGTCCCAAAGCAGGCTGTCTAAAATTTCCAGGAACTCCCAGTCTAACCTCACACTACAGCCTTCGTAAAATTCATAACCACATTTTTCCCCAGAAATAAATCATTTGTACAGTTGAGTCTGCCTGCAGTGCTGCAGGTGGCTACAGAGATATAAAGCCACTCATCACATGGCATCCTCTGAGGCACCTCATCCAGGCTGTGTGAGGCTGGGAGCCCTGCATCCACGACCATCCCAGCTGGCCAGAGCAGGACAACTGCAGCACTCATGGCTGTGAATGAAAGAGCAACACACTGTTTCCACAGTGCTCAGCTCAAAACAAAGTCAACCTATCCCTCTCACGAAATGAGGGCTGCCTTAATCCAGCCCGTTGAAATGGGAAGTTGGATGACATCACCGACCAAATGAAAAGTTCATTCTCAGAGGTCATTGCACTGCCCTGCCAGGGTCAGACCACACCAGCCAGCCACACTAACCAGTGTCTAGGAGAAGGCAGTCTCTTCAGGGACTCTTTCCAAGTAACCTTTCCCCAGGCATCTTCTGCAGCAACCTGACCAAAGGAGACCCCCCACACACCTCTGCCCATGCTCCAGCACCCTCTGAGCACTCAAACCCCTTCCTCCCAAGCACTCCTCATTGCATTCAGCCTACATCACACGCTGGAAAGTATCAGAAGTAAGAAGAGAAAGCCTAATCTGATATGAATCAGTTTTAGCTGGGTTATTTTTGAGGGGCTGGGGGAAGGGTGGGGTTTTGGCTGTTTTGGTTCTTTTTTGGACCAGGATTAGGGCTGATTTGAATTATAGTAAAATTAAACAACAGGAATAAACAGATAAAAATCTGCTGGTTCCTATAAATAGTGAATTACAAAACTCCAATAGATCACTGCCTGATTCAGGCTGGGTCAGACCTATGCAGTTTTTGTCTACTGGTGGCAAATAGCACATTACTGAAAACAGTATATGGGTAAGGTAAATAAAATGTCACATTTTTCTCCTGGTATAGCCTCGCTGTTCCCAGGCACTTATGGTTCAGGCACTCCCTGAGCCCCTTTCTCTGTGCCCCACGGTGTATATGAACTAACAGATTTTCCTTCTAGGAAGGATGAAATGTATAGTAGGGATTTTTTTTCACCATAGTGAGAAACAGATATTTTTTTCCTAGTGTCTTTAGAGGAAGGAAAAGTTTTCAGGGAAAATTGCCTGGTGTCAGCACCTTAATTCCCTCTACAGAGAAACAGCAGTAGCCTACGCATTTAACTACACTTCTGGTATTAAAAAGGCAAGACAAATTTCATTAAGCAAAACACATTACCCCTCAGCATTGATTACCAGGTTACAAATGTGACCTGCTAAGTGTGCATTAAAGCAGCAAGCTGGAGTTGCTGGTGACTTTCCTGACACTTGAGTAGGTGAATGAAGATTAGAGATGGTCTCTCTGACAGTATAGCAATTTGATCAGGTTCATTAAGAACAGAAATTGTCTTTTGAAAATGTGTTATCTCACCCTGTGCATACAGCCTGAGAGAACAGGTTGTGTGGCTTGTCCAGAGGCACATCCCAACCTGCAAGCCCAAGAGCTAGGAAGCTGTGAGGATAGGGTGGCACAACAGGATCCCCTTTAAGGTATGAGATCCTGTTCCCCCCTCTTCTGTACCATCTTTCCTCCTGATCTCTGTTCAGCAACTCCTTAGGGAAAGGTTTCCTGGAAGACCAGAGTACATACATTTGATCTGTCTCTATCAGAACAATTTTCTCCAAGACATTCCCCATGTCACTTAAGGGTCCAGGCAGGGGAAGGGTAATGAATTATTCCTTGAAATAAAACCCTGAAACATCAGCAAGATATTCCCCAAGTTGATTTTAAGAAAACTCTTTGTGGAAACATACACCTCTCATTGCAACTGGAGTATTGCTTCCTCCTGTGTCTGGGCCAGCAACACGGGTTTGGTCAGAAGTTTGATGTCCCTGTGTGAAATGGGTTTGGTAGGTCTTTGTTCAGCTCCCTACACAGTTCAGCATCACTAGCAGCGTGGCTAGTCAAAAGGCCAAGAAACAAAAGGGACAAATCCTAGTCCTACAGAAAGATCCTGCAGATCACACCTGAGGAAGAATGGCAGAGCAGCCGCCAGCCCTGCATCCCAGGCACAGCTGTAAATAGGATCTCCAGCATTCTTGAACAGTTTCTGTTGGCATCACATTTCCAGGATCAAGACGATCCATACTGAAATGTGCCTCTCACTGATACCAGTAGTATGCCCAGGGGTTTGAAATTAGTTCAGAAATGTCAATTTTTTCCTTGTACCTGGTCTTTGGTGGTGCCTCACCCATCCTACTACAAGAGAGTCCTTGTCTTGGCTACACCACATCTGACATTTACACAGATAAGAAAGTGACACTAAATCCTCACAGAAGGTACAGGAAACCCTAAAGCAGGCAGTGCTGCATGACCAGAGACTTTCATCTACAGGCAAACAGAAATATCATCCTAAAGCTCTGCAAACACACCATACAGCCCCTGCCCCCTGCAGCTCTCCAACTTGATGTGGTATATGAGGAGCTGTGTAGTTTTTCCTACCTCACATTAACATCAAGTTCTTCCATCACAGGCAATAGGCTTAGGTAGCTGGGAGTTCAATGTCCATAGAAGAGACCTCGTCCTGCAGTGGAGAGAGTTAGAAAGGACAGTTATAAATTCAAGGGTCTTTCATGGGTGGGTGCATTCACCCCAGTGAAGACACCCATACACTTCATTTTATCCCTCTGGCCTAGCTGCTCTTGAAAACAGAAGTTACATAGTATGTAAAAATTAAATCATACCATTGCATAGAGCTGTCATAACGTAATTTTCTGTTATCTACCCTAATATATTTGTATCTCACAACACTAAGGTACATGCGGGGAGGCATGAAATCAAGCTGAAGTGATAGACAGCCCTTTGTGGTTGTTTAAACATCACCCAGTCATGCGTAAGCAAGGGCTAACAGAGTGCTTCAAGGTCCCAGAGGGATACTGGCTCTACTGAAAACAACAAAAAGTTCTCCCTTTTATGAGCTTTCAGGTCTTCACCTGGAAGCTAAGATCACCTTTTAACTCCATGATCTTCTCCTTCTGGATTTTAAATTCCCAGAGGATTGTTTCAACTGCAGCAAGGGAGTAAACTACTGTAAGGACACGGGCACAAGAAAAGACTCTTCTGGACAAATACTTGGCTTGCATAGGGGTGAGAAGCTGCACAGGCAGAAATCATATGATACCACACATAGGATACAGAACACATCTGAGGCTGTGTCTGTCACAGTCCTCTGCAGACATCTTGCGTTACTTGTTGAAAACCTCTACTCAGGGTAGTGCTGCTTCAAACAGTAGCAGCTCCTTCCCTCTAATTACCACAAATGAGTTAGTGGAAAAATAATTTAAAATACACAAATCCAAAGCACTGTACCCAGTGAGCTCTGGGTACTGGTGTGGGAAGGGCTACACACAAAAATACCTTTGGCCAATCCATCCTGCCCTTCTGCAAGTTAAAACCCCTAAGGACCTCAGAGAGATCCATCTATATATAGCAAAAGACTCTCACAGATTAAATGATTTCTAGAAATAAATGCCAGCAACTTAATTACTAATACAGGCACCATTCTCAAGACTTGTTCTCCAAGTTTTTATGAAGTTTATGAAAATACATTATTTTGCAATTCTGGTAACACTGAGGAGCTGAGCACTGTAACATAAATGACCTCTTCCCACATATGCTTATGTTCAAAATCACATGCAACATGCACATATCTGAGCTGCACTGAACCTAAGAGTTTTTGTGGTAGCTTCCAAACTTGCAAAGTTACAAAAGGTAGTTTAAATACAAGCAACTGAAAGAAGGCTTGCAAAACCTGGCTAGGAAAACACAAGCAACAATGCTCAGTAAATTAGTTTCTGTTTTTACACAAAATTAAAACATTGACTTACCACTAAATTAAAATAGGTTTCCTGTGACACTGGATTGTACAGCCTTATGAATACTTAATAGCACTACTGTAATTACAAAGGACTAAATGATTTGCAGCTCAAGTTAAAATAAATGTACTTACTCCCAGTAACACTAAGTAATATAAATATTAATGGGATTTTTAATTCAATCAAAATTCCATCATGACTCCAAAGAAATGAATGCACCATCTTAATAAAGAGTCCATGAATTTACTGCTGTTAAACCAGTGGAAAAAAACAGACTAAGTTCCTGTGCACTTCAAACTGTTGATTGCCTGTTGTGTTGTGTCTCTAGAGAACCAAGGATAATGCCACCACCACGGAGCTATTAATAACAATTCAATTGCAAATAATGCCATTGTGGTTCCTTGGCTTCAAAGAAAAGACTGTAATAATACTGACTCAGACTTCCTAGATACGATGCCAGGTTTGCACTGCAAGTGAACACCCACCACCCAGTCCTGGTTGGGTGTTTCTCAGAATTAGTATTTCAGGAGGTATAGACTATACATAGTTTTGCAAGCAAGACTTACTCCAGTCAAAAGGGTGGGTTTACCTGAGGGTGACAACCTTCAGAATCCAGCTACGGCTTAGGCCTTCACCTGGTGTTTTTAAGGGCACTATGGAATCTGGTGACTAGGTCTTGAATTTCTGATCAAACCACCACTGTGTCCCTAAGGTCTGACCTCCAGCTTTAATTTTGGGGAAAAACAGCTCTTCTGTGCTTCTGCTCTGGAGCTCTTCCATAGAATAAATGCCTTACAAGCTACTGGGACAGCTGCCTGCTAAAGATGCAGGAATAATACCCTGGAAGATTTACATCCTGAGGATGTAAAACTACAACCTATAGTCTCTGAGCTCAAACAGACAAAAAATTAACCTACTTATTTAATCTTCAAAGAGGTTTAAATAACCACCTACTTCAAATCATTCATGTGTTTGGCATATAGGTTAAATTCATTTAAGGTAATTCAAACACAAATACATCAGAACAGGTCAGATACAGTGCCCTGTTTCATTGGAGACAGGAACCCATTCTTCCCTGTCATTTCAAAAAGGATAAATATGAACCAAAGAGAACACTCTATAAACTGCTGTCAAAACACATGAGCCCCTGACCCATCTCCTCTGTCTACCAGCACAGTTTGTGAGCACTGGTTAATTCTGCCTTGCAGCATCCTTCAAAAGCCAGTTGTCATCTTGGTTTACCGTGGAGGCACAAAGAGGTTGACTAAACCCCACCAAGAGGATTCAGTGCAAGGCAGAGGCAGCCCCTGGACATAAGATATAGATATTAAGCTGTTCTTAGTGTTGAGATAGCACAGACATGCCACGAGGAAAATCTAGTCAAATTTTGTTGACATTAACTCGGGGGAAATTGTTCCTTTGCTGTGCAGAAGAAAGGCTTTAGTACTTACTGCTACAGTGGGAAGTTATGCAACTGCTTTGCTGCAGTTCGCGCCTTGAACAGTTCTGAATTACAAGAGAAGTGTGTGTACGTGTGTGGGAGCCAGCAAGAGCAGAGGGTAGGAATAAGAGAAAACAGAAAAAAAAAAGTCACCTATCTGCACTATCCCAGTTCCTCACGCTCCCTTTGGTACCTGGGTTAGAGAGGTACTTTGGGAAACTTTCTAAAACAAGCAAAATTCACAATTTCAGCAGAAAATCAGAACTGCTGTCTTACATATTCATTGAAATGTACTTTTGTAAGTAAGCATTGCTTCAGTCACAGCAAGAGTGTCATTCTTATAAACACAGGAAAACTTTTTTAGAATCACTGAATTGTGGTTGGAAAAGACCTTTAAGATGATCGAGTCCAACCACTGGCTCAGTACTACCAAGTCCACCACTAAACCATGTCACTAAGCACCACATCAATGTGTCTTTTAAATGCCTCCAGGGATGGTGACTCAACCACTTCCCTGTTTTCCTTTTGTTTCCATGAGTACCTTCTGTATTTGTTTTGTGTTTATTCAGTAGAAATAACGTTTTTGGTACAAAACAGGAAAAATTAAAGTTTTAAGGATTTTGATAAAACTAGATATTTTGTACACAAACATCCAGCTACATTTCACTGCACTGTTAGGTGTGTTTCTGGCAGCCAACACATAAACTGAGTGACAGCCACTGACCATATTTCTTATAGTGTACCTCATACACAAGTTAGTTTTTGTTATAACTCTTTATATATTCCCAAGATCTGCAGCCCTAAGAACATTTTTTTTCCTTTCCATACGAACATGGAATCTTTTTACCCACAAACACAGAAACAAGGAACATTTGGGTGTGAACAGGTAATGCATTTAAAGCATCACAACTTGACAGCCCTCTGGGACAGAAGCCTCCCACCAGCGTAGAGGAGACCTGCAGTGTTTTAAGGGCTGTCTTTCCCCCGGTGATGAAGCATATCATGAGCATATAATGAAAGGACACTAAACCAATGACATCATTTCGGGTTTGTCAGCTTTTCCATAACGGATTGTAAAACTGGATCTCCCCCTTTCCTCTCCCCATGACACCACAGTGGTTAGACTGGTGTCCCAACAAAGACAGAAAAATGACATCAATATAATGCCATAATAAAAATAAATAAATACAGCTCCATGAGTTATTCACACAGAGGACCTGGTGCTGTTCTTTGTTATTAAAGTGATTACTCATACTCAATTAGGAAGCTGTTCTCTGCCTGAGAAAGAGAACACTGACCCCTTAACTCTATACCATCCAGCCTATCATGTATATTCCCTTCAGCACAAAAGGGCTTCTCTGGTGTTGTGCATGATGGTGATTGCAGGCACACAGAGCCACACACCTCACAGTGACTACAAGTGCACAGAGCCACACACAGCACTGTGGCCAGGTTACAGTCTCCTGAACATCCAGCATCCAACAGCTCACGAGCAGCCCCTGCTCTACATTGTGGGCTGAGGGCAATGGTCCTGCAAACCCACAGTCTTCCTCTTCTGGGGTCCAGAGTCTTTCTATCCTGGGCTTGAAAGCAGCCCTGCTCACACCCTTCCAAGGAACCAGAGTGGGGTTCTGGGTCTGGTTGCTCATACCAGTCTGGTGCCTGGCTTCTAGCACAGCTCCTGCTCAGAAACAGGTCCACTCTGCTGGCCAGGCAGGAGAATCAGGCTGAGCCTCTGTGCTCCAGACTTATCTCAGAATGAGTCTTCTCATGGGTGTTCTCTTCTGCTTGATAGCAGGGACCACAATAAAAAGCTCACCACAGGAATCTACCTAAGGACTCTGATTACATCGAGGGGCTAAGTTCAGGCAGTGAAAGGATGTGCAATGGCTTCATTCTTTCAATTGTCAGCACTAAAATATTTTGATAACTCCTGCAAAATGGAAGAAAAACTTTTCAATGGTTTTATATGTCAAAATTCCAGTTTGGGGTCATCTCGTTTGCTTTATTTTTCTGCAAAATTTAGTAATTTTAATGTGCACTGAAGTTACATGACATCTGTTCATGATGCTAACCTGAAGACCTCTACAGTAAGTGAAAATGTCTATATTAGAGTTAAAAAGAAAAGATGAAACTCTCAAACTAAAAACACACACTAAAACAACAACGATAAAATAAAACTTCAAAAATAACTGCTTGCCCAGAGAATCTTAACTTGAAGTCAGTGCTCTCAGCATTATTTTCGCTTTAGCAAAGCACAACAATTTTTAATGGAAAAAAAATAGAGGCAGAGCATTCCAGCAGGCTTGGAATGACAGCACCATAGACTTCCCTTGAGAGGTAAGGACTCATTTTATTCTCTGCTAATCATTGCCACAATGGGCAAGACAGATACACCCTATGTGTGTGACCAGACCTAATCAGCACTGCACAGGAGGCTGGTTCAGACCTGGGCAAGGCAGTAATAAGCCTTGGCAAGGCTGCACTGATGGCATTCATGGAAATCAGAAACCATCCACCTGTCCAGATGAGCTCATTTGCATTCCTGAAGTCAGTTTGAATGTCTTGTGCTCTCTGTGAAGAACTGGACTTCTCACTGAAGAAGTTCTCTGACTTCAGTCCTCTCTTCATAAATGGAAGGTAAAAAATACCCTTTTCCCCCCATCTGTTGCCAGCACTGTATTTTTAGAGCTGTGAGGTGTGCAGTGAAGATGACTTGATGCAGACTGACTTCAGTGCTGATGTCCCGCAGACACCCACTGTTATTGGGTAACACAGAACAGTAGACTGACAAAAAAGATCCCACAACACTCCTTATCTTTTCTGTCACTGCTGTCTCTTTTCTCCCCACAAAGGACAAAGGTGGTCAGAAGTTCCTCTGTTGTCAGCAGAGACAGATTACTGGACTGATTTTAATCAAATGCCGTACTAGCAGCTTAAAATAGCACTTTGCCTAAACAGAGAAAAGTAAAAAGGTAAACGTGACACATCACCTGAAAAAAAGAAAACTGAGTCCAGCTTTAAATAGAAGAAGACACAAGAAATCTATTTTTACTGACGTGTTCTTTTTCAAAATGGCTCTTTAAACTCCCAGAGACAGCCTGGGACTTCACAGCCTAAGCCACAGAGCTTCACCGGCCTGTGTTCCTGAGGGATGGAAGAGTCACCAGTGGCATATGGGTTATGGTGGAAGCCAGCACCTTGTGCTGTCCAGTTTGCTGACAGAAGGGCTTTTCTTCATGGCAATCTGGCTGCACAGTGTCCCAGCTGTAACCTCTGTGCCTTCTCTACCTCACACCAAGGTATTCTACACCTTCAAAAATCAAAGTTTAAATTCCATATTTGAGTACCAAAAAAAAATACTAGCAGACAGCACAAGATGAGGGCTGTTCCCTTGGAAAGGGCACATGGAAGCAATTCTGCCTACCTGTTCTCTTGGACCAAGTATTTGCAGCAGTAAAATTTCTATGGGCTATTCAGGGGTGACTTTGTTCCAATGCAGACACATCTGCACAAGATCCTCTTCTATACCACACCAAGTTTGTATAAGAGGTCTGAGGACAGAAAGCAGCTATAAAACCTGAGGGGTTATTTACTCTGACAGCAGTATTATGAAATTTCACAACTCACTGCTCTCACCTTTAGCAATTAAAACACTCAAGTCTTTGACTGCAATATCAAACCCTCAGCATAGAAAGCCAAGAGAACCATCCAGTGTGAGACCATAGGTCTCTTAAAAAGACCAAGATACAGCAAGAGATATCAATCAACAAATGAAGGCAAGTGCTGGTTGTCTTCGGCAGAGGTTAGCTCATGACCCAATGAGAACATTTCTGGTAGCAATGGACAATGGTTTAGAGCAGCTTAAGGCTCCAGCCTCTTGTTGCAAACGAAAAATGACCCGTGGAAAACATACATTAGCATGGGCATTCACCTCAGCAATACACTGCTGCACTGCCCTGAGCTCTGCTAATGAGTAGAGCTGGCAGTTGCCACCTTGAAACAGCCGAAGGAAAGAGCAGTGAATGGGACCATCTCCTTCCTGCCACCAAGTGCTGACATGTGACAAGGAGAGCCTGGTGTCACTCCCAGCTACCACGTTTCAGTACATTACACTATTCTTTACTTTGCCAGCTGTGCAGACAAGCCTTTCACCTCATTTTATTCCTCATTCAGATTCCTCCCCTGCCTGCAAACCCACTTGGGTAGCACTGCATCATCCAAGCCAAGGAGAGGCGGATGAGCAAGCCAGGAAAGATCCTTCATTGTGCTCTGCAGAGAAGAGCCCTCCAAGGCTGCCACCGCACTGCGGGCACCATGACTCATTCCTAACACAGGAAGAGGGACCCGAGTGTAACTTGTCTGCTGCACTGCCCTCAACTCCTGCCTGACCTCCTACAGGGGTCACTGTGCAGTGGACATGTTCTACTCCCCATCTGGAAGTCATGCATGACTAGATCTTAATTGTGTTGGAATAAAATTCCTCTGCTTTATTTTTATTGCTGCTATAAGATGGTTTTGTAGCCTGTGAAATGCAAGCAGGAAATAACCTCCTGCTTTGAAGCCCAGAGCTGAGACACACCAGTTACTGTGTTTATGGTTGTGAAACCCTTGGACTTCAGTAGAAATAAAGAGTATTTCCTGGACGAGGTACCTTTGTTTGTTGTAATTAATCCTGTGTAACCATGACTAAGAAATCAGCAGGACTGTGCTGAAGTACATCTTCTGTGACTTCAGATGGGCAAAAGTTTAGGTGAAGCCTTACGTCACAAGTGTTAAGGATTCCCTGTTGTCCAAATACCTTTGTAAGAGAAGGACATCTCACAGAGGCTTAGCTGGAAATACCTAACCCATGGGATGAAAGCCTACAGACAGAGTCCTTACCCTCTCCTCCTGCACAAGGGTGCCAGCAGAACTGCTGGGGGGTTAGACAAACTAATGCAAGTGTGAAGCTGTTGCCAACAGACACATCTTGCTAAGCAAGGACATAGATACCACAGTTCGACTCAGTGAATGTGATACATTCACACTCTCATCAACGTTTTTGATTGTCACAGGGAGACCAGAGCCAGGAGGTTTCTGCTACCCCTGTCCTGGGGTGGAAACGCCAGGACACCACTTACATTTTAGAAGATGAAACAGAGGCAAAATCCCCAGAGCTCTGAGCTACAGAGATATGTAACCACCCCAACTGACTCATGTCTCTGCTGCCATTTTTTCACACTCCATTACAGGATGACAGCTCCTAGAGATAAAACTGGCTAAGTATGTTCATCTTAAACTTAATCTGCCTCTGTCTCACTTCAAAAAATTAGTTAGTTGAGCAGCAAGCTAAAATAATCACAGCCCCCAAGAGACCATGTGATTCTTCAGAGCTGTACAAAATATATAAAGTGCACAGCCATTATCTTTTCTGGTTAAGAAGCTGATAACATCAGGGAAAGTCAAAAGGTTAATTAATTACTTAAAAAAATAAATAAATAAATGGAGATGATGCAAGAGGGAATGTGCTATAATACATCCCAAGCACACAGCTTCTCTGATGGTACCTACCAAAGAGTTTGCTCCAAATATTGCATAGCAGTACCAGAACTACTTTGAGCAGTTTCTAGGTACTTACCTACAGCAGCAACAACATAGTGACCTTCACTGCTGGTGGTCAGAGGGAAACAATTGCAACAGGCATTTTTTCTTGAGAAAAAGCCGTTAAAACAATCAGCATGGGCTTAGTACCTAACCAGGCTGTGCTAGCAGTCACAGCCCTCCCCTCACACTGCTGGCAGCAGTCTGGGGCAAGGGGCCTCAACAAGAGCCTGTGTCTCAGCTGCAGGCTTCCCCAGCTCATCACCCCTGGTGGAGCAATAGGTGATCCCATCACAGAGCAGGTGTTTGTAAGTCAGGCCCCGCACTACTGGGCTATAAAAGGCAATGTGGGGTCAAAATCTGTGTTGGTTGAGCAGGAGCTAGTTCTCCTCTGTTTGGAAAGCATGCATGCAGAGGAAGTATCTTTCCCTTACAAATTATGCTGAGCTCAGCACTTTCCACAGTGCTGCTGGTATTTTCAACT
The DNA here is from genome assembly GCA_013399075.1 of Chloroceryle aenea. Lineage (NCBI taxonomy): Eukaryota > Metazoa > Chordata > Aves > Coraciiformes > Cerylidae > Chloroceryle > Chloroceryle aenea. Next base: position 826,127 of record VWZY01012409.1, read on the forward strand.
TGTTTTAAATTACTTTATCAAATTACTCAGTCTTTCTCAGGTCACTAAAAGTGAAGCAACCAGAACAAACCTGGAGCTATGAGACTCTGTAGGTTGACCCAAAGATCAGTTTTTGGCGGGCTAAACCTCTGAGCCCTACAGCTCTCCTGATGGGAAGTGGGGAAAGAACATGCTCATAGGGCAAGCTGCTTTCAGATAGTTATTTCCAAAGCAAGAATGACAGGACACACTTTAGGTGGGCTGGGAGTTGTCATCAGCCAGACTCTCCAGGTAAAACAAGCTGTCCAGACACTAACTGTGTCTGGCACCAGACACCTGGCAGCTATGAGATGTCATGTGGCTCATTTTCAATGGTTTCACACAGAACAGTTATTTCTACCAGCCAGCACACATAGTTTGAACAACTGCATTTTTCAAATTCTGTTCATTTCAGGCTTCTACTCCCTGAAAAATGTCCTCAGGCTGGTTTCTGTCAGGCCCTCTGTGATGTACCCCATGCCGTTGCTTCCCTTGAGCAGGGAGCGTGATACTGGCATCATGCTTTGCATTGCTAGGGAAGTGCAGGTTTCCTAATCCCCCTGCTTTCTTTAGCTCTGCAGGGAATATGCAGATCCACAAAGGAAGGAACTAAAAATTTGGTTATATTTGACTGCAGAAGGCTTCACCCCTCATTTCAGGAGTTATTAGAGGGACTTTATATGCACTGAGGATGGGATATGCTCAAGCAGCAGTCATCCTGGACCAGGCATCGGCTTTACAGATCTGGCTCTGTGGGTTATTCCCTCATCCTGTCGTATCACATAGCAGAAAGGATGAGTGTGACTGCGTCTGACCAAGTTTTCTACATGGGTCATCATGGTGCTGCAGTAAACAGAAATATTTACTGGATTATGAACTGGTGACCGTGTCAGCTCTTTATGTTTCTGAGAAGCAAACAGAAAAAAAGCTGAAGCAAGAATATATGAAGAGACAGATGTGTGCATTAAAGAAATTAGACAATATCTAATGTCTTTAACAGAGCTGAAAATAGTGAGCTAAACCAGAACGAGGGATGTAAACAGCAGAGAGCAACAACCACCAGGTTAGAGAACTGCAGCAGAGAAGCCTCCACGCCAACAGCCCAGGTTGGACATCACAGTTGTGGAGTATTTTCAAAACATACCGTGATGAGAAGAAAGAGGAAGCTGGTAGCTGTGGCTATATAGTAAAAACCTGGGACTGGTCAGAAAGCAGTAACAGGTGTAGGCAAGTCTGTAGGCTGCAGAAGAGGTAGAATTTTACCATATTGGGAAGAAAAGAAATATTAAAAGTCAGGTTGATCAGCTGGAAAACCACCATCAGAAGTACTTCTGTTCTGTTTTGGGGAGCCATATGATATGGTGATAAACTTTTCCATTGCTGCAGATACTAACCAAAATGTTATACGGCAGTTACTCATGCCAGACACTCAAAAATTAGCAAGTCCAGATAATAGCATCTTTTCCTTAAAAAAGACTTTTTAGAGAGCTGGGCAGGGAACTTTACACATCGTTGATCTTGATTTCCAGTACACTTGGACAATCAGAGTTAACAAAAAAATGTACCAATATTTTGAAAGAATAAAGTGGATAAACTAGGTAATTATAAGTCTATCAATCCAAGCTTGCTCTCCAGCACGATAATAAAATGTCTCATAAATACAATCCATCCAGAATTAAAGATGGAGAATAGAATTTGGCACATCAGTGTGAATTAGAGGAGAATAAATTTGCCATCTTGCTATTTTCAGTGCTAATCAATGACAATACTGCTGTAGTAAGTTCCTGTATTCACTGATTTCAGAAAAGCATTTGATTTGGTATTACATGAGGTTTTGATAAATAAGCAAGGACAATACAGACTCCGGCCAGGATTCTTGAGCAGAATTTAACCCAGTACAGCGAGAGGTCTCAGATGTACACACAAACATAAAAATGCTGCCTAATAATTCTGGGTTTAGCACTGTCCCTTGGGATTCTGCTCTCAGCTTCCTGCTACACATTTTTTTACCAATGTCAAAGAAAAATGCCTTGAAATCATCACTTAAGAGTTTGCTGGTGACCAGGATCAAGGGGATTCATAGATTGTTTGGATGCATTTTGCAAGAAAACAATAGCATTCAAGCATAACCAAGGTGAGGCAACATATCTGGAAGCCAAAATAAAGGCAGTATTTACAGGACAGGGACAATTTGGCTTTGGAAGGAGATGACTCTGAAAAGGAAATGAGGTTCCTGCTCACCGTCAACTCAGTGCAAGTGCCTACTGCCGTTTGTTGTGGCTCTCATGATTCTCAGGAGGATCTTGAAATGAGAAAGCAGGCATGAGGCCGCTATGGTACCTTACTCCATGTTGATGTTGCCATATAAGAAAGATGTTGTACAGCTGGAAACACATAGGAGAAAAGTCACGAGCCTTATGAAAGAACTGGAAGAGATGTTTTTACCACAGGATGCTTCTGGAAGATAATCTACTTAGTTTATCCCAGGGGAAGGACTTGAGTATGTCCTGCATTTATGTATTCAAGAACAGGACACTGATGACAGAACAACCCCCATGGCAGAAGGTGTTCTGGGGGTGAAAGTTGAAACCAGGATAATTCAGAGAAGCAAGAAGATGCATATATTTGATTTGTACTGGTTACAGCTGCCACAGTCCAGCAGTGCAGCACAACCAAACACACTCCTTCAGAAGGCAAATCTCTGCAGATAATGGAGAGGCAAAATCTGAGCAGTCTGAAAACCAGAGAGCAGAAATGGGAGTTGCTCCGGACAGCTGGGCTAATGGAGGGGAAAACTATGACTGAAAAGATGAAATTCCAATGAGAGGGCACAGCAGGAACATCCAGGGGTGTGAAGATTGAGTAATGTATCCAGACTGATGTGCGTGGCATTTAACTAGTAGGTATTTGCCATCTCTAGTCACCGATTCCACTCCTTCATTCTTTAAACACGGCAAATCATTCACTGGAAGGAAGATTCAGCAAAAACTTGTGAATCAGCTAACTGATTGAGGTCTTTCCTTTCACATATGATGCACCAGAATCCCACTTCCTGCCTAAGCAAGAGAAACTTCTGCTGTTCAGACAATGGAATTGTAGAAACTTGATTCTTAAAATAGAAAGAAGGGGGGAAGAAAAAAAAAAAAAAAGATGACAGGTAAAATATAAACCTGTGGAGCCAAACCTTCCCCCTTCTCTAATAGGAGAGAAAAGAATTGCTCCTTTGTACCCCGTGAGACTTCAAGCTCTTTTTCAGATGAGATTTAATCACTCAAGAGAGCTCTTTGGAGCCTTTGTTCAAGATTTCACACAACTAAGAGAGAAGCAAGTGCCACTTCAGAGCCTTGTCTTATGTTAATTGCTAGGATAAAGGGAGGCAAAAAAAAAAAAGATCTGCCTGTTCCCAAACAGCCCTAACTGTGCTTGAAAGCACTTGCTTCCCAAAGTAATCCGCTGCTTACCCCAGATACTTGATGACTTGCTGGTGGCATTCAGTAAGAGGTAGCCAACTGCAACAGACTCTCTAATTATAGCATGACCTGTTGCTAATTACTGTTTGACTAACCCACTGCTGTTGCATTATCCCACTAAATAAATAACATCCACTCTCCTCTGGCAGTGTTTACAGAACTGTTTTCCATTCCCCCTCGATTCAAAGCTGTAAGCAGTCCCCAGTGACACCAGCTGCTCCAGTCAGTGGGTGGGGAACCTTGCCTCACATGTTAATAGCGAGTCATGGACACAAAAGCAAATGTGACAGCCACTGCCTTAGCCAACAAATTGCCTGCTCACCTCCTGGAAGTATAGACTGACATGGTTCCAAGGGAGGTGCTGAGGGTCCCATGCCTTGTGGAGGTCTGGGAGCAGACTGCGCGGTTCTGAACATGATGTTTTTGAGGCCATGAGCCAATATTGTCAAATGCCAGATGTTTCATCTCACTATATGCACTTTGGGAAGACTGTTGATCAAAACTGGCTGGTATGTCCAGCCCTGTGTGCTTTCCAGCCATGTGACCTGCTCAGATTGAAGGATCGCAGACTTTCTGGACCATCTCCTGTGGAGGCTGGAAGGCCCAGATCATATTCAGCCTCTCTGAAGCTACCGCTGCCAGGAGTTCTTAAAACCCTGTCTCTACTTGCCCACCACTTCTCAATGGCCAATCTCCCACCCCCTCACCACCCAAGCAGAGACGACTGCCAAGCTCCCCTTTGAAATGTCCAAAAAGACACTTCCAAGAATCACTTTAAAAGCATTTTACAATTCTCATGTTGCTCATGAGAAGATTTGAAATTTCCACTTTTTATTCCCAAAGAATCTCTGGCTTTCTGGCAGTTATAGTCACCCCTGTAAATATTATAGTGAATAAATTAACCGGTAAGAAAGCTCATGGGAACAGCAGATTTTTAACTGAATATTGTACACTACTTAATAATAAGTTCTAAATTTGCAATGGCAAAGAGTAGCAATGAAAACCAGGTTTAGTCACCAAAATAATCCAGCCAGGCAAAGGAATCAACATTCTGCAACTCATGTCCCACGAAACTTAACAAAAATAGCTGCAATGTCAGCAACCAAAAATTTGCAATGAATAGTCCACAAATGGAAAGTAAGTGTAGGAAAGGATCTGCAAATTGTCAGCAAAGCTTATCATTCATATTTCTTGACCTAAAATTAATCTACATCTAAAATTATCCAGTATAAACATAGATATTCAATCATATACCCTCCATATTTACTGGGAGTGAGATATTCCTTATTCTTGAGCTCGTCTGGATTCATTGTGTGTCCCTCTTGTGCTAAATTAATTTGGAGGTTGCAACATACTGAGACTGTAGGGATATATGGATGGGATGGTCTGTGATACTGGAAAAGGAGTTTGGCATCAGGGCACAAGCAGCATCAGTGGAGGTCTTATTTTTAAATTCTGTAGTTTTAAACAAGAAAAAGGTTTGGTCACAACCAGATTAACCAGCTTGGAGATCTCAAATTTCCCATCTTTTGGCTCTGAAGAATATGATGTGCAACAAGTCCTTTGTGGATTCATTTTGGGGCAGAAATCTGATGCAGGGAAAGCTTCTGCTGGCCATGGAGGCTGTATTAATTTATGAGCTATCTCTTGTCGGTTTTCACTAATATTCCCTTACCTTCACCCCAGCTGTTTAAGCATCATTCTTTCATGGTCTCAGTATTTATGACAAACCCTTGTTGTATTGAATATGCATCAGCTAAGGTCTTAGTGAGATCAGCTCTGAATAACTGCAGAGAATCGGAATTGTGCCATAGGAGCAGGAAAGCAAAAGTTGGCAGAAAATGCAGGGGGGAATCCACACCTTGCCCAGCACATCCGTAGGACGCTCCAGTCTATGTCTTTTCCTCCTGGCTTTTTCCAGGCACATACATGGCAGTACAGTGAGTATAGCAGCCCATGGGGACAATACAGCACTGCTCTGTAAATTGCATAGACACTTACAAAACCACAAAAAGTGACTTTAAAAGTTGCTGTTGTGATTTCCTGTCACTTTGTACTCCCTTTATGGAGCACAGGGCTACGCAGTGGTGGAGGAGTAGCTGCAGTCGACAGATGCAGCTTATTATTTTGAGACTGCTTTTAAAAACTTCTATGTGGGTGTTTGCCAAAGGATCTTCTTTTATATTTTCTTCACTGCTTCATCATAAAGTAAATAAAAAAACCTACTTGTCCTAAGAAATTGCAAAGTACTAAACTGGCCAAAAATAAATGTTCTTGTTGGGAAACAAGTTCCAGATGTGTCCACCAGACACCTTCCATCCAAAGCTGCAGTATTTAAGGGTCCACAACACATCCTGGGTATGAGGAAAGAAGTATCACCGTTGCTGAAACATGAACAGGTAATTGCTTGAGAGGCATTTCTATCCACACTCCCTGTACATGTTTCCCAGGGCAGCGAGCGAAAGTCAGTGGGTGCTTGGTCCACATGTTAATGTGAAATCTGGGGTCCCTGACAGGACTTCTTTAGGACACGGGTGTGAGCAGAGTTGGATGCCAGAGGGAAGAAATGAAAATGGAGGGTTTGCACTCCTGTCCAGGTCCTGCCTGGAGCAAGCCTCCTTCTCACAGTGTGCGGCATAGGAAGGACAGGTCGTGAAAGCCACCACTGAGCGCGAGATGCCCCAGGGACATTGCAATGTCAGCAGTACGGTGGTTGGAGCTCCCCCGAGCCTGTGTGCTCTGTTCAAAGAGGAGCTCTTGCAGCTGCTGCCCAGGAGGTGATCAGAGTGCGTCCATCTGCAAGCCTCAGAGGTGCCAGGAGGAGCCCCTTTACGCTCAGGACAATACAAAAGCTTTTTGCTTTGCCATTTGGAAAAGTTTCCTTCCCAGAAGGATCCCCTGTTATCCTGGAGATAACTCATTCCCCTGGTTCCATGAGCTTGTTTGCAGACAGGCATCTAGGGAATGTGACCTACCCTCTGAAGTGACTGCATTGTTAGCACCATTCATCCGACCTTTAGTCAGCTTAGATACAGAGAGGTTAGACAAGAGTTATTATAAAGTGAATTTTAAAACTCTGTTTCCTTGTTTTGTATAATGTGCAAGATGGTAAAGTTACGTATCTGTCTGGAAGGAGAAGTGTTGCTTAGAGCATGAAGAGCCCAGTGGTGTCAGTGCGAGACAAGCATCTGCACGTGCTGCCCTGGCTGTGCTCTCAACTGCCCTGGCTGCACAGTCAGCTGGCCCAGGCATGTACTGAGCTGTCAGGACTGTCAACCAGGGCTGGCCTGGTTGTGCTGGGCATGACCTGGCTCATATCTACTCCAGCTGCACCTCCAAGCCCACAAGTCTCCCCCCACGACTGCTCTGCTGCCCACACAGCAAAGTGCAGAATGCAAACCACTAGCACAACTGTTGGCTCTGATGGTGCTTCAAGCCCCTGGGTTTGTAGCAAACCAGTCTTGAAGCATTTGCAAGTGCTCACCCAAGACTGCCCTCCCAGTATGTTCCTGCTACTAAAGTGAGGCAGCTCTGGGACCACACACATCTTAAGTCTGACTGCCCTGGAGCCAACCTATACCAACCACCTCCACTCAATAGCTGGAATCTTTCTTTTATGTGTCTGGATAAACTGAGAGGAAACTGCAGTGTTTAAAAGAAATAAAGAAAAGAATAGCTTCAAAAGTATAAACAAAAGCAATGCTCTCTGAAGAGTTGGAGAGTCAAAGCAGACACAGCTATTCTCCAGCCCGTCCTCCCCATCCTGCCTGTTTCATAACTAGTTTTTCTAGTCTAAGTGGGAAGAAGGGATTAGACTGTCCCATCTCCTGCACTGCACAAAGCATAACAACAATTGTAAAGATTATCTTAAATGAATTTCAGGATTACAGACAGGAACTTCTGCACACAGTTAGCAAGTGAAGGAAGTTAACATTCACGTGGACTATGGGAAAACCAGACACAAGGAGGTTAAAAGCCATCACCAGGACTACAAAATCAAACTAGTAGTAGAGCTGTGATTAGAAATCAGCTTTTCCCTTCTCTCAGACTGCACAACCTCTGCATTACCAACAGGTAACATCCTCTCCTTTCAGGAGTATGAAACAGGACTCCAAATCTTGGTGTGCCTTTAAGTTCCCTGCTGGGCTTTGCTCACTTCTGATGAATGTAATCAACATGGCAAATGGGACACCATGGGTACAGAACAGTTTTATTAACACCCTCGAGATCAGCTGAGTTTAACATTTGGCTCCTGTGCAGTTCAGATGTGGTGCTCATGTCAGGGCTACACCATGGGAATGGCAGCAGAGCAGAGCTCATGGGAGCCTAGTGGCTACTGCAGACAGGCTCTGCGTGGCCTCAGCAGCACTGCTCTGTGAGCCAGAGTCTCTCTGTAGATCTCACAGCTCTTGCTGTCCAAAGCTGCAGCATGTAGTCCCTCCTTCAGATGACCTGGCTTCTCTTCTACAGAGAGACCACGCAAGCTGCCCCCTGGTGTGGCTCACCTGCCCAGAGCTTCACCTCCCTTGACCTAACTGGCAGATACTTGAAGTATTTTTTGTCTCCCAAAATTATAAACTTGGAAAGCTGCACATGGGCCTGTCATTGACTCAAAATAACAGAAAAGCAAAACCTTTCTCTCCCGCAAGGCAGAGCTGTGGCACTAAGTTTCTGTTAAATGTTCACCCCCTGCTAGAGCACGGGATGTCAGAATAAACTGCCAGAGCCTTGTCACACTGTAAAACTGGAATTTATAACTCTTGGTTTGCTGTCTGATTGCCATAGAGCTCACACTCTCCAGCCACGTGGTGGCAATGACTTACCCAGCTGCACCAAGCAAACTCTTTCCTATTTGATCACCATTTGATCAAACTATAAACAAACGAAATAGCAGCACAGCTCTTGATGGCTGTAACTGTTAAAATGTTTATGTCCTCTGTGAGCAATGGAACATGCACTTTGGAATAGTTATGGCTACTAACAGGTGTCAAACTTCAAGAAGTTTTTATAAGACTGTAAATTCATATTAATAAATATTGTTTCACTTCTATCTTCTGGACAGCAACGGGGTTTTTTTATTTCGAGGAGGATTGCTCTAAAACAACTGCATAACAGGTATTTAACTAAGATTTATTTCCTGCTTAAGCAAAACTAGCTAAATCACTACACTAAGCAATGGAGCCATACTTGTCCAAAACCAGGAGGGGAGAAATGAATGACTTGGGAAATCTTATGGGAAACAAAAACACAAAGAAAATACTCAAACTTAAAAGCTATGGCAGCTTAGAACTTCACCTGAGCTTCAGGTAAGACCAAATCTTTCACCATTGGTCCAAACAGGGCAGAAGTAACATTCCTGTCATCCACTCATGGATGGAGAAACAAAAAACATGGGGAAGAAAGGTGTTTCCTCACAACAGCGTGTGTAAAGGGGAAAAAGCTTAATCCTCCCCTCTGTAACAAACCCCATCATTTTCTCAAAGTTCACCGTATTTCCAGTAGCTTCATTACAGACATAAGTTCATGAGCTCCCAGTCATAGTGCTGTGCTGCAGTGGAAGGAGTCACCCTTTTGGAAGGGACTGGATAAAAAGCCTGCCTTCGTGAACAATTCCTTCAAGCACAGATTGTCAAATACGGTTTAGTTTTCTATTTCTTAGGTAAAAAGCTTGCTGAATCTCTCCTGCTGCTCTGGTTTTGTGTTCTGGTGCAGCAACACCTGAAAAGCTGGTCAGTCCTGATTCTGTGGTACACCCTTGGACTACTTGTTAGCAGCATCCTTCTCATGGCTCACTAGCTGCTTCCCAGAGTCTGAGTTCAAAAGACAGCTTCACCTTGGGATGTACCATTCATTGCAAAGTCAGCAAGAAGAGCCACATTCCCTTCACAGCCAAGCTGGTGGAAACACTGCCATCAGCTTCCACGAGTTGGCTTGGTCCCTGCTACAGAATACGAAACACCAGACCTTGCAGAAGGGTCAAATGAGGGTTAAGAAATAGATATGTTCACTGCAGGATCTGCCAAGTGCAGCGGGAGATGGCAGTCCTCCAGTGACCTGCCTTTGCTCATCTCACATCATCACTAGATACGAGTCCAAAAGCTGTCACCCCTTCCCTAGAATACAAAGTCAAAAAAAGGCGGAGGTCATGTAAAGCTTGTTAAATGTTTATGACACAAGTTTATGGTCTCTCAGTGGGAAACACAGACAAAATGGCCATCTGTAAAAATGACTTCCAGGCCAAGCACACACCTTGACAGTCATTCAAAACAAGTAATTTGTCATTTTGTTCTCTTTTTCCTTCCTATTTGTCATTCCTGGAAAAGTATCTTCTGAGTGAGACTTGTTATTTTCTCCAGATGGATCCAAGGAAAGTCTGATCTATGTTTCTCTGGAATCTTCCTCCATCACCTCTGCTTCTAAGCAGCACATGAGCTGTTCACTCCCAGCAATTCTTTAAGATCCTTCCATACACATGTATTTATCATCACATACTTCTCTGCTTAGGTTTACTTTACCCTAGAATCTCTTGTTTCCAGCGATAGTGCACTTTTCAATGGGCCCTGATTTGCCTTTTCAATAAATTATTCCTTTGGGGAAAGAAATAAAATTCTTAACTATAGAGTTGATTCCCCCACTACATCAATTAATTCTATTTCCTTCATTAGAATTAAATATGATTTCCACTAGCACAAGACATCCAGCTAACAGTACTATGGCCACAACCTCTCTGTAAATCCCTTAGAAATTAGGTCACAGATCTTTAAGTACTGGTATCAGTTTATTGACTTTTATCATAATTGTGGATGTGAGTATTACAAAAGGTTTATGTGAGTATCACAAAACGTTTATGTGCATACTAAGTGCTACATATTCACTTTGGCATTGCTATTCATCATTTCTTATTCATCAGTTCCTCAGGTTGGGTTGTGTCTGTTCTCTGCGTTCAGCAGCAAGGAAGGGGTAAAGACAAAAGAATCCATGAATCCTAACAAGCAACTAGGGCTCAGGAGCTTAGAACACTTTAATGGTAACTAAGCTGGTTGCCTCAAATATTTTTGTTTAATTTCCAGAAAATAAAGAAATAATAAAGCAGTAAAGGTATGCATATAAACTCAAGAGAATGCATAAACACTGCTCTTTTCCAAAGTATTTTTTCAGATGCGTAATCAGTTCATACCAATGAATGAATCTTCCAGATCTTTGGAAGATGCTCATGAATAACAGTCCCCTTAAGTTACTGGAAACTGAACCAGATGCTTCCATTTAGTGTATTAGCAATATTATTTTTCACTGACTTTCAGGACAAGAAAAAGACAGGAAGGTCCTCGCATGCATTAGGGCCCTTTCTGGGCCGTCTTTAGCCCTTCGTCCTGGCAGAGGGAGCACTGCTTGCCCTGCCCAGGGCACAGCAAACTGCACCTCCTGACACTCTGGTGCACAACAGAACTGCCTTTAAAAAATCACGACACTCACATTTAGCTCAGGAAGCTCTTCCAGGCACAATACAATTTAAAACAACTGTGATAAAAGGCAAATAATAATAAAAAAAGACTGAAGAGCAGAGGCTGGGAAGGGACAAGGAAGGTCACACAGTCTGCAGTTTGCTGTTAAAGTTAAATGTAAATTTATAACTGATTGAATCTTCTGCAATAAACCTTTCTGACTTCCCTGTGATCTTTTCTAACATCCCTGCTGATGCACCAAAGCATTTTTGTAGGGTTTGTTAAAACTTAACTCTGGGTCATCAAGGTGACCACTTCACTTGCAGTGCAGCTTGTCATGGGTAGGGCTTTTGTGAATGACTAAGAGCTGCATGGACTGTGAATTTATGACTATCATCATCTGTGCATGTGTCTCACTAAGACTTGGACCTTGGCCCACATGCTTTCTACCCTTGACCTTGTAGATCCCAAACATATTGCCACCACCTGAAGAAACCTCCCCAAACCAGTATCTTTTCTGCACCCTCTCTGGATGTGCATGTGGCTCTTGGTCACATGCATAAGCTGTACAGATAACAAGCTTTAGGTAATTACTCCCCAGTCTTTACATGGGAACCACAAGACATTGGACATAAGACCCATAAGGCATTCATACACAAATGATTTATCCAGCTATATGGATATCCAGCTGTTTTACAGCTGCAGACCAAAGGTTTTCAAATGCATGAATAATCTGAGCTTCAGCATACTGAGGTGGCATTTTATTAACCCACTTAAGTTGTTTTTTTTTTCATATGGTTCTCTCAGCTACTCCATGTAAAACACAAACTGTTGATTTGGTGGAGGGTTAAGAACATGCCCGGGGGAAAAAAAAAACTTAGAAGGTCCCAACTGGACCTGACAGGTCAGAAAAAAAGACAAAGCTCTAGCCAAGACAACCCTGTTAAACAGCCACCAGTGATGAAAGACCAGCTGATCAAAATGCCTACCTATTTGCATTGCTGTGCAAAGGTAATATTCTTTTGGAAGGGCTTTAGATGGCTGTAAGTGGTAACAGCAACCTCTAACTGTCAGTGTAGAGCTCAGAACACTCTGCCAGGCTGGCCAAGCAGCCAGGAGAAAGGATCTTAGGAGTGTTGCAGAGATGGGAGGCTGAGGCTCAGCTGGGAGGATAAATTGGAGCTGCTTAACTCCATATGACATATTTAATTCAGAAAAACAACTCTTTCCCCCTGCCCTGCCTTTGGAACAAGGACCTGGCCTTCTTCAGGTATAAATACAAATCTAAATTGAGCAAGGACAGGAGAAAGAAGGTGAAGGCAACACCAATTATGGGCTGAAGCACTGGTGGGCTGTATCCCAGACAGTGCACCATGCTTGCATAGATTTTTTTTCCCTTCCAAATTTCTAGATACCTCCAAGTCCAACAGAAGGAAGACATTTTGAGCTGATTCTCTGCTCAGCAGAGACAGCCAAGTACAAGCATGGTCCCAATTTTCCCCCCTCAGCCCCTTGGAAGCCCTGGGTGCCAGCCTGCAGCCCTGCTCCGGTGCAGCCCTGCTCCTCCTCCTCCTCCTGCTCCAGCCTAGGGTCTGGCTGAAGGGAAGCAGGGCAGGCTGACAGCCAGGATGGGGATAGCCCTCTGAGCCTTGCAGTTATTCAGAGCTGGCTTGAAGCTTTTCAGCAACAGACATCTTCCTCCCCTTTGTTTTCTGAAAGCTGGGGAAGGTGCTCCCTCAAGAATAACTCCCCACTTCACAGGCCTGTGAGCTGTTTGTTTGACTATGCAGAGCATCAAACAGAAATGTCAGTGAGATCTCTGAGATGCCTCTTCTGTGAAGCCAGGTTTTGATGTCTGTGCTCACAGCAGAAAAGTACTTTATTCCTGAAGCAGTGATGTTCAAGGCTCTGTTTAAAGAGGGAGATACTGGTTGATACAGCAGACACCAGCTCGCTTTGCCCTCTCCATCAGTCTGCTGCTTTCCTCTTCCTCAGCCAGTCCCTCTACTGCTTCACCATATCCCATTCCCACTGCTAAAACCCTTCCCTATTAAAAGCAGTAGATTAGGTGTTTAATTGTCTCTTTGCATATTCAGGAAATTACATCAGGTCCTGTTATGAATGATCCAGAAGCTCACTTAGTGCAAGTCACTGCCTAACAGAGAACAGGATGCTGTCAGCTCCAAGTACTGGTTGAGAATAACTCAGCTTTTGTCACACCAGTCACCTCTGAAGCATGTTTGCTCAAGTAATTCATGGGCAGCAATCAGCTATTTGCCTCTCTGCTTTTCATCACAGCTCATCAGAAACTGGGATACAGTTGGAGGTAAGAGATACAGCAGGGGTAAGAGAGTCTCAGATGCGATGAGAGCAGTAACCCATCCTTGGAAGAGGAACTGATTTTGCTTTTTTTTTCCCCCTGCTTATTTTACAGTAAATAAAGAATTAAGGAAGATTACTGAAAATGTGTCCATTCAGGCAGCAGCTGAGTTTCCTGCTAATTGCTTTGGGATGGGGAGAGAGGAGGGAAAGTGTTGGGACATCACAATAAGCAGTAAGTGGTGAGATTGGTGACTACCCAAAACCTTGCATCTGCATTTATGTCATTAAAGATAGAAATTAGAGACATCTTCTTATAAAAACCCTATTTAGTGAATGATGGTGAACATAAAAAAAAAAAATCCATCTTACAGGGAGAGAGAGAAGTGGGAAGTCATTTATCATAGCACTCATCTTGGCTGAACAAATAGTGCCCAGGCTCCACTCCCCAGCTTTCCCCTGTACCAGTCTCATGTGCAACACAGCTCCTGTAGCCCCCAGCCCTCCCCAGCCACCTGCTCGCCCAGGGAGCCAGAGGCTCTGATCTGTCTTGGGACAGGAGCCACTGGAGCAGAAGGAAGAACAGCTTTGCCAAAGCCCACCACAAAAAGCAGCAGCACAAGATTAACCCTTGTCATGCACTAATTCTTTGCTTCTCTACTTCCCAGCTAGGTCTGGGTTCACAGGGAGGGGGCAGCTACTAGGAAATCTCTGTGAATAAGCACTGAGGTCCATTTGGAGATGCATCCTGGATGCAGTCAGCAAGAGGGCAGGAGTGCCCGTGCTTACAAGGTACCCTCTGCAAACACCCTTGGCAACAACCATAAAGTGCCTGTGTACAGAGGAGCAGGAAACACTGAACTGAGAGCATCTCCTCCCATTATCTGTAGCTTTAGTTTATTTTATTTCACCACACTTTTGATCGAAAGAACATCCTAAAGGAAAATAATATCAAAATCTTTTCTCAACACCAACTCAGCAGATCCAATAGAACCTCTGACCACCATGGAGACAGCAGATCCAGTAAGTAAACAGCTCTTTCCCCATGAGTTTTCTTTGTGATCTTGGCTTTTTCACAAAAAAAAAGAAAACCAGATTACACTGAAAACAGACTTTTCCCACAGGGAGTTTTTGTCACTTAAAAAGAAAAAACATTATAAAAAAAAAAAATCTGATGACTGTCATTTAGTTGTTTCAGCTTCATAGTTCTCTTCAGACAGACTATAAACCAGATTCTTAGGCCATGTGGGGAAAAAGAGCTGGGAGAGACCCTGAGGAGCTGTTCAGTCAGACCCAGCTATATTCTAACCTGCTGTAGATGACATTTGGGGATGGAGATACCACACTCTCCTTGCAGTCTCCTAGGGTCTATCTTAAATCTCCCCTGCTGCACTTAATTGCTGTGAGTTCTCTTCCTACTCTCAACTGACATGGAGCTCTGCTTATTACTCTCCTTTCTGCAGTCACTGCTGAATCTGATGAGCAGTCCCATGAACCTGCCCATGGCCACATGGACATGGACACAGAGCCCAACCTGCCCCAGCTCTGCTCTTCATTCCTGATGATTTCCGAGAGCTCCCCCTGATCTCTCCCGTACCTTTCCTGAAGTGCAATTTCCAAACCCAAAGAGAGTGCTGCGAGGAGGGACTCCTTCCCCTGCCTTACACTTCCCAGTCCTCTGTATCAGTGATGTGTTTGCTCTTTTCCAGCATGAGCTGAGGGGTTTTGTTGATTCCCTGATTTCTGTGTATAACTTCCATGTCCATTCTCATGCAATACCTTCCTAACCAATATTCTCCATCCAATCCTTGTGGAGTCAGTGATTCCTGCCTAAGCACAGCTCATCGACATCAGGTCCATCAATCTTCATGTGAAGATCCTTCCACAAGTTGCTTTGTGATGAATCAGCATGAGTCCTACAGAAAGTCACAGGAGAAAGATTTGTAGGTTTTGCTCTCAATCCATCTTCATAACATCTCAGTCAGGAGATGTGGGGACTCAGGTGTGACAAGGTTGATCCCCATCGGGGGCCGATAAGAAGCAGAGTCTCCACATCCAGTTCCTGACAATGAAACACTTGCATCTCTGCCATCTGTGGTGTGAAATGGTGTCGCCAAGAGCTACATGCTCCTTGAGACTTCCTACAAATCTTCATGGCTCATGACTGAATTCAGGTGCAGTGGACCACACTGCAGAGGCCATTGCACGTCCAACATGCCAGAGGAAGTGGCAGATTTCTGCAGACATGGCCAATTCCCCAGCGGGAAGCCTGCCACGTGCTAAGGAAAGCTTAGCAGAAAACCTGATGCAGTGCCATCTTAAAACTGTTTAGAAAAACTGACTGCATTTATAACCAAGCCTCGATACATGACTGGAGCTCCCTGTTCATTCATGTGAGATGTGTGCACTCCTGGCAGTGAAAATAGCATCTTGATGTTGAGATAGGAGCCCATGATTTCATACTCCCTAAAAGGTCAAGCACGTGACACACTTTGGCCAGCCTTGTACTCCATCCCCAGCACTGCCCTGGCTGGAGGACACACAACACCTGACCTGGCACACAGCCTGCCAGGACACAAACCACCCCATTTAAGACCGTTTTGACAAAACTTGCATAACTGAGAGAGCATGCAACACCTTGGTGCTTTGTCTTTCTGGTGGGGCACTTGGTGGTGCCAGCCCAAATTTGCCCTCGTACGGGAGCACAGCTTTACCACACAGAACTGCGTTGGGACACAACGTCACATACAGCTGTTTACTGCAGAATTTGGGAAACAGTGTTCCCCGGACCACCCTCTTCCCTCAGCTGCTCTGAGCACTGCTAACAGCTTCTGTCATGGCTTAGCATTGCTTGAAAGGGCCGGATAGATGAGAATACAAGTTCATAAGAGAAGAAGCTCCTGACAGTGTGCCAGTGCTTCCCCTGTTCAGAGAGCAGAGGAGAGGGTCTGGAATCCCTGCCTTCCCTAATTCACTCATTGCTTAAAAAGTATAGGGGGGCAAATGAATTTAAACTTGAGCTAGTTTTTTATTGTCTAAGTAATGGTCTTGTAGAGGGATGGCCAGAGGAAATCTGAAGGGATGAAAACATGAACTCTCCGCAGTGATGTGGATAATCCACCTCACTGCCATAAAAGGTGGGAAGTAGTGTTTTTCCATGATCCGCAGAAAGCCTTACAAATTCTCTGGGATTTAAATTATAAAACCTTTTTGGTGTTGCCTACCCATCTCTTATTTCCCTATTTAACAGGAAGAAGAAAAACTCCTTTAAAAGCAGGTTCCTTCATGAGCCCCACCACAGTGTGGGGCACACCCTCCTCAATCTGCCAAACTGAGGAGGTCTCTCCGGGACATGGAGGTTGGTGGGCACAAAGTTCTACCTGACATAGCTGAACACAAACTCCTGGAGGAAGACAACCCCTTGTGACTGGCAGCCCAGTGGCTGGGGCAGACCTCTGCATGTGCAGGCTGTGACAAGGGGGAGGGATTGCTGCAGAAAGCCTCCTGTGGACCTCGCCCTGCACCGCAGCTCCCCTAGGAAATGAGACACAGCTTCCCACCTTCCCTCGCTGCAGCAACTGCCATCCTTCCCGGGATCACCTCGCACCCAGCCCCAGCTGCTCTCGTGGGGTGCCAAAGGTGTGGGCTGGCACTGCACAGCCCCACCAAGGGACACTTTCCCCGGAGCAGCAAGGCAGGAGGCACAGGCAGCAGAGTGGTCCAGGAAGGTCTGCCCTGCGCCGTCTCTGCCGCACAGTGCTGGTTGTGCTGAGCTGCATTCTGCACCTGATGGTTTTTTTTTGCCTGGGGTTTCAGCTTCAGTGAAGGATGATCGTCAGTGTGAGCTGTGTTTGCCATTTTTCTCTGCAGACATCTTTGGGGTGCTTTTCTTGCTGTTGATGGTGCTTTTCTTGCTGTTGATGCTTTTAGGCAGGCTTTTTTTAAGTCTTCATCACCTAAAAATGTTGTCGTGTGCCAAGATTAGAGCTCTCAATCTCTCTTGGGTTCCCTATTTTTGGATTGTTGATCTGGGCTCTCGCTGCTGATTTTTGTGTTTGCTTATTTATAAATAAACATAAAGCTGTAATAATAAATGTCCAGGGACCCAAAGAGTAACGAAGGATCAGATGTTTGCTAAAGAAGAGGGATGTGGCTGTGGAAGAGAGAGGAACCGACTGGGAAACACTGCAGAGCCAAACATCCCAGAATACCTCACAGCTCATCTGTCAGGCAGCGATGCCGAGAGGGGAAAGCAGGGAGTTCTCAGGATGCAGATAAACACAGATGAGCCAAAGTGAGGCAGTAAATCTGCTGCCACCATTATCATTCTTGCTAATAATAAACAATGGAGCGTGCTCACAGACCACAGTCCTCCTCATCTGCAAAGCACCACACAGCAGGAACACTTCGCTACTGGTAACCCTTTATTTGCCCCAAGCCTTCCCTTCTGCCTGGACAAGAGAGCCCTGGTGCAGTGCTGACTCTGTCAGTGCAGTGCAGCACAGGGATTAGCAAAGCAAGACAGGATTAAGTTGGCTGTGCCCCCTCACAGCAACCACCCACCAAGGCAAGGGCTCAAAAAACCTCCTTGGAGGGCCACTGAGTGTAGGTGGAATACAGGGAAGCTCTGGGACTATTTTACATCAAATCCAAAACATGTAATTATCCAATTCACCCAAGAACTACGAAGTAACCTAAAATATAAATTAGCTTTCAGAGCCTGTTTCATTCCTCATCAAGCAAATTTCACCATCCCTGGCTTGCAGGCTTGGCTCAGAGTGATGACTGAACACACCCCCTGACACCCCACCTGCCGCTGCAAATGGGAGGAGCCTGGAAACACCGGAGATGCCAGCTGGGTCGCCAGTGCTGGTCTTTGGAGAAGGTAACCCTAAAGCCTGTCCTGGAATTAAAAGCTTTTCCCCTAAATGGGGTTGAAGATTCTGAGAAAAAGCTGGCAATGTTCAAACCCCCGAGACTGAGCAGAGACATCTGGTTCAGGCTGTACTGTACCCCAACCACATCTCATCCTCCACCTCACAACACTTTCAGTGCTGCTAGGCAAAAATGCATCGGAAACACTCATTTGACCAAGACATTTCCCCTGAGAAAATTAAGGAAGTGCAAGAGATGTTGAGAAAGCTGCTCTGTGTTCAAGAAAAACAACTTCCCCTTCAGAGATCATGCTGAGGGTCTCTGCTACGTCCCAGCACTTACACATCCCTCCAGGAGGTTTTGGAGCCTTCTACACATCCATATGCAGTCCATGCTCAGCAGAACTTCCTCCCCACCTTTTAAGTTTTCCTTTTCCTAAAGCTACTCAGCAATGCCTGCACTTTTTTTCCAGAAAGTGCAAGCAAACCAGAGCTCCTTTACCTTCTGCCTCCAGCACTTCAGCCCATGAAGAGCTAGCAAAGGGAGACCCAGAGCAATCCAGACCCATGTGTGCACTGCCATAAATCCACCCTGGTGAGGCACTGACTGTGCCTCTGGGACACCCACTATAACTATAGTCATAGCTGTCTACTACTCTGTGTGCTGCTATGACTAGCAGCTTCCTCCCAATAATAGATGTAAGCACACAAAGCACAAGCACTGCAGAGCGAGGCTGGTGTGAACTGAAGGTTAGAGGGAGAGGAGGTCAAGCAGTCAGTCCTGTGGAACAGCATCAACACAGAAAGGCAAAAATCTGTGGAGACATCTGTAAACAGCCAGTGTTCAATGAAGGCTTGAGGTAGATTGTCACATGTGGCAAAGCTGAACGATAAAGCAATAAAGCGTTGGAAAGCTGGGATTTGGGCAGGACACCTTTGTAAGGTGGTCCATCTATTAGATTCTGCAGCATTTCACACCAAAGATTCTGTTTTAAAGACAGGAGAATGTGATTCCTGAGCAATACCTGAAAATGGAAGGCATTGGATTTCCCTAGGTAGAAATAACCAAACCTTTTTCAACATATAATAAATTTCTGTTACATCATAGTTAAAGTCAACTCTTCCCTTATTTATCTAGTCTCCTGCTTAGGCCATAGTAAGAACCCCTCCCTGACCAGACCTGCAGACACTTAAGAATTGCTCTTCACCTCTGCAGTTTATAAACCAAGCTGAAAACTTCCTGAGATGGATCTTCCAGCATAATCTGAAGGCACTGCCTGCAGGCTGATGTTAAAGGCTGAAATCCAATTTATTTGTCAAATATTATTTTCCTTTATTTAGTAACTTGAAAGATAATAGCCCAAAATAAAATCCACATGCAACACCCTTGTTTCTATCTAAACTTTTTCAGTATTAATAAAGCCTCCATCTCCTGACACAGAGGTGCAGATTTTGCTCTTTCACTGGCATTTCCCTGCCAATATTTGCTATCAGAGTAATTTCAGTTACCGTTTTATTTATTGTGATGTCCAGCATTCTGGCGAAGCATGAATGGTACTGGAGAGCACACCAGAGCATTCCCTGCCTTGTCTGCTTAGCCCAAGATGCTTTTCCCCTCTTAAGGGCAACTTAAGAGACTTTTACACCCCAGTGACTTTGTCAGATTTACAGGGAAAGCAGGACAATGTCCTGGCTGAGCACAGTAAACCAACATGGGGTCACCGTACATGTGGGTGCACCTCACTAGAAGGGGTAGGAGGGAACTTGTGCTGCTGAGAAGCAGCTGCCACCTCCTCATGTACAGCAGATGGCAAGAGCAGTGTCCACCCTAAAATGCTCCCTGAGCAATACCTGCTCTGCAGCACCTCTCTGGATTCGCTCCCACCACTTTAGCAGCTCCCACACCCAGTCACTTCAGCACCCCTGCTCTGGCCATGACAGATCCCCAGCACTGTTGTGTCCTCACCCAGCAGCAGCCCTATGTACAGATTTCTTCATGGGCCGATGTGAGACAGGAACCAGCATCATCACTTCCTTTCCAAGAGCTTTGCCTGAATAACAGCTCATTCCAAACAGAACGAGAAAAGCTTTGCTCCAGATCACAGTGGAGGAAGCTCAAGCAATGGTGTGAGCTGCTGCTCCCTGCTTCACCAAAGACCTGTTTATCCTGTCATGCTCAGGTGTTCTGCTCTTTCCCTCTCCACCTGCATAGGGCAGGCTGGACTAACACATTTTGCATCTGGATTTGACTTCAGGGGTCGAGCTGCCCACTAGCACTGATACATTTCAAATGCAAGTGCACTTAACCAGGTCTTCCTTTTTTTTGACCATTTACCTTCAAAATTTCAGCTCTTACACTGAAAAAAGTCCCTGCCCCAAATCCTTCTTTTAAAAAAAAGTTAATTTGAAGAAGCTAGACCTTACTATAGTCCTAATTCCCTTTGATGTCTCCCATGTAATTCACTGGAAACACATTTTTTCTGACTAGATATTTTTCATGCAATATATATTTACCAACCAGCCTCTACATACCAAACAATGATACCATGGTGAATTTAACAGCAGTTCATCGGTATCCCATCATCATGGCATTGTAACTTAAACTGTCACTGTGGGTCCCCTACTGTGATTATTTCAAAATAAAAAACTTCAAAGCCACTGTTGAAGAAGCTATCAACAATTCCAGGCAAAACCAACCCAAAATCCAATGTCAGCATTTCTAATGTGCCCCTATAAATCAAAAATTTGGAAACTGTGCTCAGGAAAGCACGAGGTTATAACGCCAAATATATCACATGCAAGATGTGTGTTGCTTTGAATTGCAAAATCCCCAGTGGCCAGAGCCCCTGTTCCTCCTTCTGCTGTCCCTGTAGTGCCTGACCTAAAACTGAACTGACAATCTCATACCCATCATAGGCCAATACAGTTTAAGAGAGATCTAGACAAGAGCTGATGCTCTAAGAAGCCATGGAGCAACGAGACATTCCCACTGGAGTACTTTAACATGTACAAAGGAGGATGCAAAGAGAAACTGGTTTAGTGTATGCAGAAAATTCAGGAAGGCTATTCCAGCAGCTGCCCAGAGAATGGCCCTGGAAGACTGAGAACAATCACAGACATGGAGACAGGGGATCTCTGGGGTCAGTGACTAGCTTTAGTTATGGAAAGACAGATCTGGAGTCTCTGCTCTGCCCTAGGCCAATTGCTTCACTTGGTTTCCTCCACAGCACAACACCCTGCCGCTATTTCAAGGGATTGCTCCAAGTATCAAGAGGAATTTAATCAAGGCTCTGTGAAGCCAAAAGGTGCAAGATGGAGAGAGATGAGGACAAGAAAGGAGAGTGACAAAGCTCAGTGCTATCTGCCTGGCACACTCTTCTTCTATGAGCTAATCATTTACCTTGCACATAGGTCTTCAAAGACATTTGCACTCACTTTGACTAGAGTTCACAACAGACTGTAACCCACAAGTCTCACGCACCATGGTGTCTCAGAAGAGCCCATCTTTCTCCTTTCTTGTAGCAGCTACTTCCTTCAGTAGTAATGGTTACTCAATGGATCAGGGAAATCCTGAACTGAATAGGCAGAAAAAAAAGAAAATTCCCTTCTTCCTCTGTTTTCCTACTTTCCTGATCCTTTTTTAATCGTAACTGTGCAAGTAATACTTGCTTTATTTTATTAAATGCAAACAGAAGTGCAGATAGGGCTGATTGTTTTCTTGCATGAGCTGTAATAGAAGGGTTCTGATCAATAACGTAATGCAGCCAAGCAGAGTGCACAGAAAATTATGCACTCATAAAAGGTATCTTTGCAATTAGCTTTTAATCAGCTCTGGTGATTTTCCCCTGACCAGCAAGGCTCTAAAACTCATACCAGCAACAAGATGCTTACTTTGCACTTCTCTGACATGTCCCTGCTTTAAAAGACAGGGTGGCTTATTTAGCCTGGCACCTATTGAAAGACTTTAGAAAATGCAGATGCTGAATTGCCTGTGCCTCTGAGAACAGGTTCATGTGCAGCGTGACCTGAAAGTCAGATACAAGAACACGGACAACTCCACAATGGAAAGTGGATGGAGGCAAAGAGAAGGAGGGAAATGAACTTCATCTTTCACTGGCAGCAATGGGCTTCAAGTGACTGGATCTTAAGTTCTTGCACAGTGGGTCTCTCTGCCACAGGTCCCGTTTAACTTTCACCAAATTCTCACACTCCTTCCTCAGCATGAGGGCAGAGTGGTGATGTCCAGATCCATAGCACTGCATATCACAAGCACATGCAGCCCAAGAGAGTCTCTTGTACCTTACAAGTGTTGAAAAATGTGTTGAAAATCAAACCCACACCTTTTCTTTTTCTAGAAACTATTTTTTGTATCAAAATCTCCTAAAATTAAGAGGGTCACTACAAACCCAAAATATTCAGTAACCTGTTACCTGACCCATCCAGCCTCTGACTTCCTCTCTCTCAAAACCCTTTTTCCCTTCCCTCCCCCTGGCAGAAAGGCTCTGCACATCAGAGTATTTACTGATTTGTGCAGCTTATGGAAGCAAGGAAATCTTTCTGCTTCCCATGCATGCTCTGGAGCTTTAAGGCATAACAGCACTGTGAGGTGAACCTGGCTGCTCCACTTTGTCCCACAGTGCTGTCCTGCAGGACAAGCAGCATCCATCACTCTTGGGGAGCTGCTATGCTCTTCTTGACACAGTCCAAGCAAGAAGCTGAAGCATCCAAGTTCTCCTATTTCTTCTCACTGGCAGTAGCAGGACACCAGTTATTTGCCCAGGGTTAGGCAGGACAGACCTGGGATAATCTCCTAGGACATCAAGCAGGCTGTGTCTCCAGTGGCCAGCATCCCCATGACAATGAGTTAATGCTCCTGATTTCATCCCAGAAAACACTGGCTTTAGAGTAAGTCCTGGAATCCATTCAAAAGAGATTTTTCTTTAATTGTCCATCCAGAACTTATGGGTTTTAATGATTAACATACACACATTTGTACTATAATTTTGATTAAAAGTCAGTCCAGCCCCATATGAACAATGGCACAAAGTGCACTGGGGACAAGGCTACGAAGGCCAGGAGCTGCCCAGCTGGCAGGGAGGATGGCATCACCACCCAAGAGGGTGGCTATGATGGTTGACTCCTCTCTGGGTGCTCACCCACACCAGAAGCAAGAGCTCCTCAGCACATGCAACCTCCAGCACCCTTTCCAGGGATGCTGCAGCACCCCTCAGGGATGCTGCAATATTAACATCCCCTTTTCTTCTTCCCCACTCATCTCCACTCAGTAAATAGGACCTCACTTCCCAAGGTGCCCTGCTAATTCCAACAGCCATGCTCATAAAGCGAGGCACAGCGCAGCATGCCAGCTCTGGTCTCCAGCAGTGAGCCCTGACTCGCTTCTCTTCCTGTGCACACTCCACCTGGCACTACACCAACCAGAAGAACACCGTGTGTCTTCTCACAGAACAAAACTCCCAGAAACAGCCTGGAGTTTGCCCCAAGAAGGCAAAGAAGGGGCCAAACCACTGCCTGAAATCATTTGCTTTCATTCTATCCTTCCAGACACTGCTATATAGGCTGTCTGGAAATTCTCAGTCAAGTGAGAATTTAAACAGTTTGGTGGTTTTTTTTGGTCTTCCATTGTTATCATTAAAGAAAACAACTAGATTATTTATTTTTTATTATTCCCCATCTGATATTTTAGAGTTAATCATGTAGTCATTTCCTTAACTACAGTTTTTCTTTTGTTTGTGTCTTTCTTTCTAGCAGGAGAGCAGACAAGACAATATGAGAATCCCTTTTCTGGCTTAAAAAAAATCCACAGATTAAATCAGTTGTTATTACTGTAAGCTTCAGGGTGGGCACAATTTTCAACTTTGGAATCTGTTTTTCCATGGACGAGCCTTTTTTTAGGGGCATAAATCAGTGCAGTGCCACAGTAACACAGAGTGTATCGTCCATGCCAAGGATGCTGCTACACCACAGGCAAGTGGCTGGGGCTTTGCAGAACAGAGGTTTATACCCAGTCCTGCTGCTATTCAACACTGATTTAGAGAATTAGAGATTCTTCTCTCAGCACCCCTTCTAAAAGAATGAAATCACGGCATTGTTATCTTCAGTAAAGTGTACAGAGTGAAAAATGCACGAGGTTAAGACCAGGGTATTGTTATCATGACAATTTATGCTCCCTGACTACGTGGCCAATACTTTTTCTCACCTGGAAGTCTGGTGGCAGCAATGGCAGATGGTACTTCTTGCCAGGGAGAAGGGTGATTTGGAGAATGATCCATATGCTGGAATTTAATCTAATGCTCTCTTTTCATGTTAGGACTCTACCATTTGAATCCAGCAGACGAATTGCACTGGACAGAGCATTCTGTTGGTTCCTAACGTTCTCAGGAGAGGCTCTCTCTTAAACATTCCTGCTCTTATAATTTCACAGATTTCTTTTAGCCTCCCTTATCTAACTTCTAACTTATATTCATTGTTAATATCTTCTCTTATTTTTCTGGATATGATGTTGACTGGTTTGGAGGGTTTATTTTATTTCCTTTCCTTTTTCCTTTTTCTCCTGAATGACAATTTTGCTTGGTAAATTTTCCTGCTAGGGAAAACACATTTTTGTAACATCCCCATGGACGGCCTGTAAAAAAGGAGCACGTTCCACTGCTTTGACTCATCTAGCCCTTCAAGTCCCCTCAGGGAGGCCTCTGAGAAGGGCTTTAATGGTGGTAGCTTTGCCTTCACAGATGTTAAAGCAGCCATGACACCATAAGAGAGGCCAGGACTCCAGCAGATTGCCACAAACATTCTCCTCCAACTCTTATGGTTTATAAGAAACCAGCTTGGATCTCACCTTGCCAATCACTCCACTACAAGTGCCCAGTTGTACATATTCCTGTTGAGCTGAGGTGCCTCACTAGATTCAGGACATCTGGGACACCTTTTTGCCTGATAAGCAAGGATTCATGCATGGATGAGTTCATTTGTTGGATCCAAATGTTCAGCTGCACCCTTCAAGTCCTCTCAGGGAGACCTCTGAAAAAGTCTTTAATGGTGGCATCTGTGACCTTCCCAGTGTTGAAGCAGCCATTGGGTTTGTTCAGTCCTGAGAAAAGAAGGCCTACGAGAGACCTTACCACCATGTTTCAGTATTTACAGGGTCCCTTTTTGCAAGGAGTCACATGGAAAAGACAAGGAGTAATGGTTAAAAGTCTCTCCTGGAGAGATTCTGATTAGACACAGAGGAATTTTTTTTTTTCCTTTACAAGAACATCAGCCATTGTAAGAATCTCCCCAGGTGGATTCCCCAACACTGGACAGGGTGTCTAGACCATGTTCTTGCCAAAAAAGGTTGGACCACATGATCCTTGAAGTGCCATCCAACCTGGTATTCTATGATTGTATGATGGTACACCATAAAACATATGGGTACTTTTGTTGCCATCCATCAGTCCAAATTAGTCCTTCTGCCTTTGAAGGCAGTGTAGTGAGCTTTTCATGGATGCTATGAGAGTGGCTGCTCAGGTGATGAAGGGGATAATGTCAAAGTTTACACATTTCAAGAACTTTAAAGCATAAAGGTGGAAACCTTCAGGCAGGACTAACCACAGCATAGGTGTCCCCAGGGGAGACAGAATCCAACAGCAGCACGAGACAGATGCTCCTGCTGTGCCCCAAGCACAAAGAATAGGAGAGAAGGACATGGTTTAGGGTTTTGTTTCTGAAGACAAAGAACCTGATAAGGACCCTGAACCCAAGTTCCCACTGGAAGAGATGCTGTGCCAATGAACAGGGGGGAACTGCTGGTCCAGGTGAGAGCTGACTTTTATGGCCCCCTTTAATGTAAGGCATCAAATCTGTCTCCATGGGAACTATAATAAGGGCAGAACTTGTCTGTGCCATCTCAAACTGAAAGGGGGAAAAAGAAATCAACAAAAATAACAAACCTCACAGCAACATAATTCTGAGCAAAGCCCAAGCAGATGCCTCAGCAAGTGCCCCGCCATCACCCCACGCCAGCACTTTGCTTCTCTTGCTCTAAGCTGGGATGAAACCCTTACCCTGCTGCTCTGCCATGGCCAAGAGCAGCTCTGGTCCTTGTGGCTCTAAGCTGTGCCACTGCAACACAAACACTGAACAGCAGCCACTGACTGCGACTCCAGCTTTGCAGTGTGTGGCTGAACACAACTCTCGCCCAGGCAGAGCTCAGAAGACAGGCACCAAGGTAAGGAGGGAGGCAGAGGGGAGCGTGGGGATACAGCTGGGAATGGGTGCACGTGTGAGTGGGACCACACTGGCCTGATTTTCAGAGGTGTTGTGCCTACGCAGAGCTCGCTGACTTTAAACAATACTGTGGGTGTGAATACCTTTAGAGATGGAGGAGATGAGGGCAGGGTGAAGTAGGTGGGCATGACATACACTGAATATAGGGCACTCAACTCCTTTCTCAGCTCTGGGAAATACAGTTCCAGGAATCTCAGGTATAAAGGGAAGAACCCAGAAGAAAACGCTCTCCCTTCTCAACTTTGCGCAACAGGTCCGGATCCAACCCCTGTGGCACTGGATGAAACTAAGTCATGGCTCTTTAAAACCCAGATCATCTGCAAATAAGTAAACCCTCCTGTCTGCATCAGGACACATTTTTCCTTGTGTGTAGGAAAAACACCCCAGCACAGAAGGTCAGCAAGTGGCTTTCACCACTATCTTCTCATCCTGCTTTGGAGCCAGGGCTCGGGTGGCCTGTCACTGCACCCCAGCACTATCATGCCTATGATTACTCTCACCCTAGAGAGCAGCTGCCACCTCATCACTCATCTCCACCAACATACGAACCACTGGACGAGTGCACCTCCAGCTATTTTCTCTAATTGTTCCTCTAATCATATAAAATTGTCAAAGATCAATTTGTCTTCTTACAGAGTAATTTGCTTTCCACCATGCATTGCTGGCTGCGTGTCTCACTGTAACCCGTGTGTCTGCAGCCACTCAAATGCATTAGGGTTGAGGAGGGGTCCGAATTAAATTATTTATTCTAATAAAAATAAGTCTAATGGAATTACACAACAAGACTAGATTAAAGTCAGCTGCTTTGAAAATACTGGCTTTGGTTTCATGTTCGCTGAGAGAACAAGCATATGGCTCATCCCTCTCCCATCTCCTGACCCACACATTAAGGCGCCAGTAGGAGGTAATCCACCCTCTGCATCAGCTGAGGCAAAGGTTAGATCATGCTGACAAACACCAGCTTTTTTCAGGAAAAAAAAGCAACCCCACACACAAAATGCACCTGGGAGAACAGGGAACCCCAGGAAACAGAAGGGCATGGAGATTAAATGCAAAAGCTACAAAGCACTTTCCCCCTCTTCCCCATAAATTGCACCACAACGAGGCTATTTGCTACTAAATGCAGCCTGCCCAGCTAAATACCAGCGGTCACACGTGCCCACATGGCAGATCCCCTCCAGCCACCACTGACCCTAAGCTAAATAAGCATTTTAACCTTTCCTATGACTTTAATCCTACACACGTGAAGGAGCAGCAAGTATGCAATATGCTGGTATTCAGTCCTCTGGAGATCTGAAAGAGCTGCTCTGCTTCCCCATCCTAGACAGGGCTCATGCATGGTGAGAAACAATGCCACACATTTTTCTTCCCTACAGAACAAACAGAGGAGGGATGAGATAAGACATCTGAGAGGAGATAGGCCACAAGTACAGACCTGAAGGTAGAAGTTGCCATCACCAGCTCAGCCCAGCAGGGCTGGGACTCTGTGCAAGCCAAGCAGAAAGGGTCCCCCTGCTCCTCAGCATCCTTATAGTGTGAGAGTGAAAAACTCTGTTTCCTACACCACCCAACTAGGTTTCCAAAGAAACATTAAACATTTATACTGTTTAATTTGGTGTATTGGTCTTCTTAGGCTTGCAATTTTTTTTTACAAAATACCTGAGGAATGAAGCACAGGAATGATGACATCAGAACAGAAGATGCTCTTTAACTTGGCACTCATCACCCTCTTTGTCAGCAAGCAGGCTAGGGAAGCCATAAGTGGATAATTAATGAGCAATCTTCCAACTACAGAAGATTTTCTTTAACCCTCAGGAGCTTAGTGATCATCATGCCTTGACACAGGAGGCTCTACAGACTTGGCACACTGTCACCTCAGATGTTTAGTCACAGAATTCTCCATATTTATACCAACATGCATTACAGTCCTTGTGCTAGATCCCCAGGCAGCTTAAATCATTGTGGCTCCTCAATTAAATTATTGAGATTACTTCCAATTTACACAAGCTGAGCATCTGCATCTGTGAACTAACACAAGCATAGGGCAATCCTGCCCTACTTTTCCACTCCTGTACACCAGCAAGTGTTGGAAGGAAGGTACTCTCCTGCTTTTCATTCAAATGACAGCTTTGGTTTCAAACACAAACCCACAACAATATTTCCATATTGTGCAGTGTGACAGTTGGATGTGCAAGGCAATATGTAGTCTCCTCACACCTTCTTGGCATATACTCCGTACCCTTTTCTTGCTGCTCCTACAGAGTGGGAGGCAGTAGGAAGCATGGTCAGTCCCCACTGAGGACACCGTGGTCCTCACCTCAAGGTGCTCAGCTCCTTCCCCCGTCCCCACACGCCACAGCACCAGGATTCAGATTCCCTCTTGACCTCTACTTCCCCTCAGACACTGCCTCATGCCATCTCCAGCTCAGAGGAGTGTGTAAAGCAAGAGACCTGAAGCATCCTCAAAGGAGAGGTGGGGAATTCCCATCTCCTCCTCTTCAGCACCCCTCTCACCACACACTGCCCACAGTCCTTTGTCCTGTATTAAGCTGTACCTTCCTTGCATTCATCTGGCAACCCCTTCCACCATGTCCAAACAGACAGTTCCCTCCCAAAGGGCTTAGACCCATGCTGGCAGGCACCCTTACCTGAAGGAGTACCTTGCTCTTTGTCCTGCCTCAGATTTCCTGGTGATAGGGAGTACCTGGAAAAGGGGAGCAAACGTTGGCTCCAGAAGATGGGGAGGAGGAGGTGAGGGAGAACCACTGATGGCACTCACAGGAACACAGTTGGTGCAGAAGAGCTGTATGTACCATTTGGAGACTTTCTAGAGGGTTTTAATGAGCCAACAAGTGCAGTCCGCTTGCTCCTCTTACTTTTAAATCAGTGTTTACAAAGTCCTGCGTAAATGAAACTATTTATGTCTATTCCCAGTAGGGAACTGTTTAAGGAAACAAAATAAACACACCTTAGTGTGTAAGTACTTAATATTTAAACAAAAACACAGGTTCACTCATGTTTGTTTTTCAACACCATTACTGGACAGTATTAACAGTGCCAAGGTCAGGCTGGGAGAGGAGAAAAGAACCAGTGAAGATCTTGCCAGAGGAAAGGAAGGCTGTTGCTGCTGCTCCTTCCACATCACAGCAGTTACCCCTCCTAGTGGGAATGCCACAGGGAGCTGGGTCCCCAGGACACCCTGCATGGGACCACCTTCAGCTCCTGCATCGCTGGTCTTCCCCCAAAGTGAAGTACTGCACAGACTGCTGCAGGTCCCCAGCTGCCTTCCCTGGAGACTGACCTCAGCTGTGCTATCCATCATCCACTACTACAATGACAAAAGCCAAGTAATCTCCTAAAAACTCTACCTTGCCTTTACTATCCCAAAGCAAAAATAGTCAACGGGATAACAAACGACAGGGAAAATCATTCTCCTTCAAGAAACTGTTCCCAGTAATAGAAAAGTATTTTATTTTTAAAAAGAAATGAAGTCATAATGACATCACACACTTCAAAGCACAGTCCCAGCCAACTGCCACTGCTGTCTGGGGGCTTAAAGCTGCAGACCAGAACCCAGCTCCTTTCTCGATGCCCTGAAGCAGCAGAAACTTGCAGCTGTGTAATGTTTTAATTACTCACCCTTCTATGAAGTTTCCATGGGGGAAGTTTCTTTTGGAGCTAGGAAAGATGCCTCGGGGGGTTGAGGAAATGACACTAGTTTTTCACTCACAGACACAACTCTGTCTCTCCTGGCGTCAGATCCACAAACTGGCTCCACTCCCAGTACCTGCATCAAAGCACTTAGACACGAGCAGGGCTCCCGGTAACTTTTCTCGGCTTTGGAATAAGTCTGAGCCAGGTCGGTGCCCAGCAGCGATGAAACACTTAGCTAGCCACAGCCACCTGAACTTGAACAGATAGAGAGCTTGGAGAGCTCGGATGTGGCAGGGAAAAGCTTTAAACTGTGGACCCTGTGACATGACTGTCAGAGCACAAAGCTGCCTGAATTCCCACAACTCCATTCCTGGAAAACACCTTCAGCATCTTCACTCTAGCGAAGTTTCCTACTCCTACAGAGCCTGACGAGCACCACTGCCCGGAAACTTCGTGCCACCGACCTCCTGCTCTGTCCCTGCCGCAGTAATGTTTCTTGCCTTCCTGCGGATCAAATCCAGCAGTTTGCTAAATACCACTGGTTGAACAGGCGCAGC
>VWZY01012409.1:856874-867427 GCA_013399075.1 Chloroceryle aenea
CCCGAGCAACTGCTCTAGCCCGTGCCAAAGCGGTGGGCGCTCACAGATGCCCACATCGCATCGCGCACACGGGCGGGGCGGGCTCCTCTCCGCCGGGGTGTCCGGTACCTGCAACCCCCGTNCGCCCGACGGTGCCGACCCGACCAAAAGTTGGGTCCGTCCCGCCGCGATGCGCCCGGGGAGTTATGTGTCGGTCCGATCCTCCCCAGGTGGAGGACGGCTCTGCCCCCCCTGTCCCGCCCTCCCGTCAGCCGCATCCCTCAGCCACTCCCTGGAGCGGTCTCCGGCACGTATCTGCCAAGTTTTGGTCCGAGAGCTTTGCGTAGGGCAAGTCTCCCTTGATCCTGGCAATGACTTTCTGATGCTTTTCTCCCTTTCAGTTTTTAAAGCCAACTTCGGGGATCTGTGTGTTGTGTGAGCGAAAATAGCAGAAGGGAAGTGGAGCCTCGCTGCAAGTGCATTTTTCACTCACAGTGTTAGCTTGGTTCCTTTGACATTATTAGAGCTTTGGCAGCTGAAAATCTGGCCCTGTGACCCTTAACAAACCTCAGCCTTGGCAGAGGTGGACACAATGACCAGCTCATCATCTGAATTTTTAAAATACCTATTGCAATATCGGGATCAGTGTAAAACCAGGATCTGAGCAGCTCCATCTTCAGGTATGCTCACCTTCCACATCTGGATCTGCTACAGTGCCTTTGTGCAGTTTCTCCTTCGGAACGTGCCTGTAAACATCCCATGTAAACATAAGGCTTGGTACTGAGAGCTGCAGGGATAATTTCTGACCAGACCTGATTTTGGAAATCAAGCGTCATTTTTCCAGCACTCAGCTTCAGCTGCACCTCCAGGGCCTAGCTGGATTCCCTTCATCACTGGTACTTCCAGGTCTGCAGGAGATGAGAGTCTTCCATTCCTTCTGTGTAACTACGTGTGCCCTAAGAAACACACCCAACAGCCACTGTTCATATGGACAACTCACAAACTGAAACCCAATCCACAGGGCAATGCCTTTTGGCTTGTAGTGACTCCTGGATACAGAGGTCAGCAGATTTGATTTCAAGAGACCAAGTCTGTTGAGTGAGATCCATGGCTTTAGGCACCGCTGCATGCACACAACACCTCTTGGGCTTTGTGGGTCACCCCAAGAGGGACGTCACTGCAAGCTCTTCATGCTGTCAGTTCTCAGAGCAGCACTGTGCTAGAACGGCGTAATTCAGAGTACACATAAAATCAGAGAAATAATTTGGTTTGTAGCTGTTTCATGCTATTTAATCACAATTTAGGTCTTTGCACATGGAAAAGGGACATCTCTGATGGTGTGTAGATGCAGGAGAAAGCAGAGCACTCAACAAATTGCAGTTGCTGGCTGACAAGATAAATAAGTGTGTATTAAACACAATTTATTATCAACGTGCTTGATAAGACCCATTTTTTGAAGATCTGTGAGGTTTTGGAAAAGATCTTTCAACTGATTTCTCAAAAAATTTGGCGGTACTTTCAGCCATTGCAGGCAAACATGCCTTCCCAGGCTGCCAGACCTCGTGTTTGTTGCATGCATTTGTTCATCACTATAGTAACTGAAAAGCAGATAAAAAATAACATTAAAAAAAGGAAAACCAGGATCAAATCAATGAAGAAACACCTCATCATAGTTTGGATTTTCCCAGACTTGCACCATCAAGGACAAAGCGGATGAGGCTGGTCTGGGTGAAGCTGAGATGGATCATTTTTAAAATGGAAGCTAAAACATTCCTGAAACTATTTTATTTTGTCTTTATTTTCTTCACTGTAGGACTAATGTGAGCTTTCTGAACAACTCATTTTTATAGCTGCTAGCTTTAATGCTAAAATATCTGTATCACTTGATGCCTGTTCATGGAGCAAGCAGTTGTAGCTCTTCCTTACAAGGTCTGAGTCCTCAGAGCAGCTGTTCACTTGCCTTCACTGTTTTTCTGAATCAGGATCTCCAGCAGCAGCTACTAATGAGCCTGATGGCATAAAAATGAAATCTTCGGAGTGCAGATCCCTAAACCGTGCTTATGCTGCGGTTTGCACACGAGCAGGCAAACTGAATCAAACAGATTTATGCGC
This sequence comes from Chloroceryle aenea, assembly GCA_013399075.1. Lineage (NCBI taxonomy): Eukaryota > Metazoa > Chordata > Aves > Coraciiformes > Cerylidae > Chloroceryle > Chloroceryle aenea. Next base: position 858,966 of record VWZY01012409.1, read on the forward strand.
TTTCCTAGCAGGTGTTTAAATGCTTCACTGGATCAAAGTCCAGCAGCACTGTGGGTCAGGATTAAAGCTACTGCATCTGTTAATCTGGAGAGTGATGGAAAACACAACTGAGCAGTCCCCTTCCTGCTGGCACTGCAGCAAATGACTGTCCCAGCCTTGCTGTGCTTACAGCAGTCTTAGAGAAATGAACTTTGAAAACCTGAATGCTAGAAGGCAGACTCAAAACATGCAGTAGGAGAAGGGTCTTGGCCTCTTTGGCCCCCATCTCCCCAGCCCAAGAAGTTAGAGCCGGGGTAAACCATGCTGTGCTGGTAGGAGCTTGGTTCTGTCCTGCTGCAGGATGGGGCAGCAATCCCAGCCTGTGCTCACCCATTGCACCAGCATTGGGCACTGGTTGCACTGTCTTTGCCAGCCAATTCCTCACCTCCTGACCCTTTGATGTGCCCACATCGCCAATATTCTACACCACAAGTACCAGGTGTATATGAAGTCATTTCTCCATCCAGACAAAACCTACAGCAGCAAAGCGTGTTGCTGTCTGCAGAGGGGGGTGGGTGCCTCCGTTTGCAGAAGCCTTAACAAAACAGCTCCTTGTGTAAAGCCACCTGAATGTGAGCAGTGCCTGAGCAGGGCAAGGTTCCTGCCGCTGCTCCTCTGCAGTCTTGCTCTCAGGATCCTGCCACACACTTTGCTTTATGGGGTGCAAACCATGAAGTGGGGAAAGGATTCTGATGCATGGAGGCGGCAGGGTGCAAGACCCTTCATCACTGGGTGTTTGTGAACCCCAAGAATAGGTCATGCCAAACCTCAGTGCTGTCAGCAGTTTCAGTCACATTGCATCACGCCTCCTTTTAATGCAGATTCCCCTCCACGATTATCAAAGAATTTATCCAGCCTGAATAGGATGCCTACAAAAATTTAATTAAAATTTTAAAAAGGAAAATTGGAGAGGATTAGAGAGGGAGATAAGGCAGCAGCTTTTTCTTCTTTTTCCCTCCTCCTCCTTTTTTCCTTCTGTAACAATAATAAAGCCAAAGATCTAGTTGAGGAAAAAAGTAGCTGAGTGATTCATCAGGACTGAATCACAGTCACTATGCAGTGGAATTTGCTGCCTTCGCTTCTGCAGTAGTAACTCCATCGCTGCTTCAGATTACTGGCTGCGCTTTCAGGCACAGATATAAGACAGAGAGAAGAAGATAAAACCAACTTAACAGAGAGGTTTTTTGGTGCACACGACATGCTCCCTTTGAACACAGCATGGTCTCCTTTGCCCAGTTGTGTGGGATGGATTTTAGTAAAAAGAGCCTAAATGAAGTTTCTTAGGGTTATACCTGCCATTAGATCATACAGCCCTCCCACTCTGCTGGGGAAGAACTTCTTTCTTTCTGTTCCCTTTTAAATGCAAGCTTCCCTGCTCTCACAGGGAGGTTATCTCTGAGATAAGCACTCTTCCTGGGCCACAGCATCTATTGCTACCTACACCTGAGATGAAAAGTCCACACGCAGTAGCTGAACATGTATTTCTCAGTGATTTGGGTCCCAGCCCATTCTCTGAGGGAAAGCATTGTGAAGAGATTAAGTAGGAGAAAAATTCTGGTCTACATCTGATTTACAGCATCAACTGATTTGGTGCTTGTCCTTACTTATCACATGATCACAGAACCATTGGAGTTGGAAGGGACATCTAGAGAGAGATATCTAGTCCAACCCCGCCACCAAAGCAGGACTGCCTAGAGCACATTACACAGGATGGCATCCAGGTGGGTTTTGAAAATCTCCAGAGGAGGAGACTCCACAACCTCTCTGGGCAACCTGTTCCAGTGCTCTGTGACCCTCACAGTAAAGAAGTTTTTCCTCATATTTAGCTGAAACATCCTGATTTTATCTCACCATTGTCACCATCTCCTTTCTTTACGTTACTCGTTATACGGCCCAGGGAGCACTCTGGATGCTACAGCATTGCCATACCTCCAGGCCCCCAGACCCATGATAAAAGTGAACTAAGGAGAGAAGCAATTCAGAACTGAAGTTGTCAAAAAGAAGAGGGTCACCCTAAAAATATCTGAACAGAGAGGCCTTTAAATAAACATCTATGCTATGAAATCTGTTTGCAGAGCACTTTAATTTATTCATCATAATTTATTTGTAACACTACCTGGATATATGAATCTAAAATCCAGTTTAAGGCAGTCTGACTTTTAGTTTTAAAGAACATTTGCCATCATTTTTAACAGTGTAACTATCACGTCATAATACAGACATTGTTAATTCAGGTTTCATCGGAGGGTCACAAAACTATTTTGCAATGATTGAAATGTCCTCTCAGAGTGACCCTTAGAGGTATTTCCTATCTCAGGATCAAAGAAAGAACCAAAGCAAAGGGCAACCATGTCAGCACCAGTTGGAGAGTTAGAGCTGGAGCAGGGGTCTACAGCTGCCTGTGGGACAAGGGCTCCCCTCAGAGCCAGGCAGCCCCTCCACCATGGGTGGCTTGAGCTGCCTTTTACAAAAACCTCTTTCTCCAGCAACCATACAGCCCTGACTTTTCAATGTCCAGAGATATGTAAGACCACCTACCCCTTTCCTGATTCCAGTTATGCAAGGTGAAATATTAAGTAAGCTTGATATCAGGGGACAAGTTTGACTGTCTTTTTTATAGTAGACAGTTTGGTTTTTTAAGGCAAATTACACATTTGCCATCCATGAGCTAGAAACTACTAAACAATCCATCAGAAATTTAAGGCTAAGAGAGGAGAACTGACAGTTAATAATAAACCATCCCCAGCCCGAGCAGACGTGGGTATCTGGAGAGCTCTGGTGCTGCTGTAGCTCTGCTGGACAGGACATGAGGCAGTACCTGTGCTAGAGCAGTGTCCTTCTGCGTGCTCTCTTTTCCTCCCTCCGGAAAACCCACTTCTGTCCACATAGGCTTGTCCTCGTAGACTGGTCTTGCTCCTGGTTCTGTGTGCAGTTTGGGTTTTCCTCTCAGGTGCGTACTCCCACAGTGCCCCCCAAGCCAGAGCGGTGTCTGATGGGACTGTGTCCTCTGCTCTCCAGCATCGCCTGGTGTTTGACTCCTGGGAGAGGCTCTTGGAGTCCTGGACCATCTCAATACTCTCTTCAGGCTACAGAAGTGTGACAAAACTTTTAATATTTTTTTTTTACTGGCTTTTAAAATTCCTATCTCTAATAAAAAAATTTCCACTTGGTTCTTTTCTCCTGGAAAGAAGTTTTGGAAGAAATAGACCTTCCTAGGAGGCAGAAATAGATCTGCTTCCTGCCATCCCCCCAGCGCTGAGAGGAGCCAGCTTCCCAGCTCACAGCACTGGGGGACAGTTGGGTGTTTGTCTTCCTGCACTGCAGGAGGTACTAGCTGCTGCTGCCAGGTCATTGGGACCACATCACTGAAATCAGAGAAAAGATTCTGATATAAACTGGAAAAAGAGAGAGAAGCCTCAGTGTAGGGGAGCTGTTTGAAGGCAGCTAAGTGCTGGGAACACTGGCACACCAGACAGCAAGGAGCATGCAAGGCACCAGGCCATGCTGACTTTATAAATAGCCTTTATTCCTAGAAGTCCTCCCTGGCAGAAGGGAAGGTGACACAAACCCCTTCCCTTCCTCATCCCCATTAGAGCAAACAGGTGAACTTGCTGTGCAAATGGAAGCAGCAAGGAGCCAAGCCCTGGCACACGACTGTGCAGAAACCTCCTGAAGCTCCAAAGAGCCATTGGCTGTGCAGCAACCTGTGCCCAGCCCAGCGAGGTCCGTGGAGCCGTGAACGAAGCATGAGCTACACCGAGCCCTAACCCCGGCTGCGTAGGAGCCCTCGCTGGGTTTCATCATTTATATGCATATGAGTGTATGTATTTCCATGAGTACCGCATCTCTGCATGAATAAGGATAACTATATGCAACTGTGAATAAAAGAACTGAGTGAATCATTCATCACGGATTATTGATAGGATTAATTTTACCTCTTTTTCTGCTCTGAGGATGCCCACAAGCCCCCCTGAATTTATTTTCCCTCTTTTGTTAAATATTTTTGAAGATGAAGTAAATTAAAGCCAAGTAATTTTTTTCCCCTCATTGCTTGGCCGAATGAGATATTTGCAGTCAGGTTAACCACTGCAAATTCTCCCAGAGAGAGAGTGTCTTCTCTGCTGGCATCTGAACCTAGAAGCTTCACAATCTCTCTCCCCCCACAAAAATGTTAACATGTGTAAAGTGCAGTCATGGGATCTCAGAGGAAAATGAGCTGAAACCAGGAGGACTAGGAAGGGGTTTCACAAGCTAGCTCAAATGAGTGACTATCAGCTGGGGTAGTGAGGGAAGGACCAGGAGCGTGCAGGCTCAGGTGGTTCAACACACATGCATTAGGAGGCCATTTGAGCTCCTCTTTCTGCCAAAAAGGAGAAATCATCTCCAAAAATTCTTCAGGCAATGTCCTGAGCCTCTACATTACCTGTCATGGCTTTCCAGGCAGATTGCAAGGATGAAGAAACCCAAGTCTGCCCAGGGCTGGATACCAGTGGTGCTGAAAGACTTCTGAAGGATGGAGGGCAAACCCAGCCTCTGCCTGGCAGCCCTTGCCCCTATGTAGCAGAAGGAGGACACTTTCCTCTGACAGGGCTCTCCAGTGGCTTTCCATGTGGTGTCAGTATGAGATCTTAGCAACACGCACTCGTGATGTCAAAACATGTCCCAGCACATCTGGGTCATGAGCCAGCAGAGCAGTCCTGGGTTTAGCAATCCCACCCAAGCAGGGAGGAGGTTAGTGAGGATGGGGTGATTCTCTGCCATTTCTCCTGTGCATCTCCCTCAGGTAAGGCAGCTGCCTACCAGCAGAACCTGCTCTTCACAGATTTGAAGCCCAGTGCATAGCTGAGTGAAGCCAGGAGCTGGTTCCCCAGCAGTTTTGGCAAATGCTGGCTTATGCTTGGTCTTCTGCACACGTTTCATAGTTAAGACATTTGTGAGCCTGGTGTGCTCAGTCAAACTGTTCATACGTAGAAAGTTAACCTGGTGCTATTTCCCACCCCAGAGCAGTTGAAATTCAGCTCCCCAAGACCAGCCTCTGGCGAGGTGCTTCCTTGCTGCTATCTCTCACAACAATTTTCTTTGCACACACAGACTTCTGCTTGCAGAGAGATCCCCGTGTTTACATGAACCAAAAAGCCAGCTGCATGAATGCCCATGAGCATCACATGCAGAGTACTGCAGCCCCTCGGAATCAAACGCTCACCCAAAGCATTCTGACTCGTACTGGTTCTCCACATCAACATTTCTCCAGACAGGACACTGCAGCTCTTGTCTGCGGGTATCTGTACATCCCACTATACAGTGTGACAAGCACGTCCTGCCATGTCTCAGCATGGCTTCCCCCTGGCCAGCCACACACCGCCCTGCACCACCCCGGATGATTTTACACAAACAGGCCAACAATTGTTCCCTTGCAAACGGCTGCAAACTGCGCTGGGGACCAAGGCTGCTGTTTCCATGGCAGCACGTAGACGATTCCACTTGTGAGCAACCCTACTATTAAAATACAAACAAAAATAAACCCAAAGAGAGACTTTTTCCTTCCCACTCCTTGGCCTTTGCAAAGCCTTCACCCTCTACTCCAAGCTGGAAACCTGAGGCTGCCACTGTGGCTTTTCCCACCACATTTCCTCAGAGCTGCTGGAGCTGTGTGAACAGTGGCAGTGGTGTTTGGGTCATCGCTAACTGACCGTGCTGCACGGCCTCAGAAATACAGCCAGGTCAGCTTAGGTCAGCACTGAGGAGCTCGTTGGAGTCACGGCCATTTAGCAAGCAGGAGGCTGGTCCCAGCCCAGGGGACCCCGCAGCACAATACTGGTCCGGGGTGCCCTTGGCTACCCAGGAAGGAAAATCAAGGCCTCTCCTAGAGATGGAAGAGCTGTTCAAAGAGAACAGACCAGATCCTGCAGGTGGTTTACAATGGTGCATGCTGGATTAGAACACAGTTACAGTCAATGTTCACCCACTAAGTGCCCAAGACCATGGCCAGCCTCCTGCACCCCAGGGAGAACACAATGGTTGGTACTTCCCAGAATCTTTTTTTCCAAAACACAGTGGCAATTGCTTCTATATTTCCAGGACAACACTTGCTGATCTGCAGCAGCCCAAAGGAACAAAAGTTAAACTGGAGCTGAGATACCAATATGTTTTGGCTGGGATTTGACAAGAGAGACACGTGGCTAGTTCCCCTCCATGGCTAAGACTGAAAGCCAGGGATGGGGTTTGCAGAACTAGCCAAGGGGCTAACAAATGCAGAAGACAATGAAGTGTTTTCACTTCCAAGAAACACATACCAGAAATTCCCCACTGCAATTTAACTCACCTGTTGTGTCAAATTTAACCTCCAGCCATTTTTACTTCTCCTTTCTGCAGTTTCCACACTAGTTTTGGCAAAACACATTGCAACATTTACAGAGCCTTGAAGGAAAATGCAACTTCCCCAACACAGCAGCTATTTAAAGCAAAATGGCAGGTGTGATAGGACAGGCACAGGAGTGGAAGAGTTTGGCCAGAAGAAATTACCTTTTACCTGCAGCAGCTGCTGTGCTTCCTCCTGGAGGCCAAACACAGCAAGTTGAGTTAACACAGCTTATAAGGTGGAATAAAAAAAAAAAAAAAAAGAAAAAAAGTCTGCCTGTGGTCTAGCCACAGCAGCCTAAAGCATCCGAGCAGTATTCAGCCCAGTTACTGTAGTGTTTGGGGAATAAAAGTTTTCCACCTAATCCCATACTTTATCTCTCTGTAGTGGCTACAAGAAGATATCTAAGGAAGAGGTTAAGAGGGAGTTGGGTTTGTAGGCTCAGGCAACCACACTGTGTCCCCAGGGACACCCTCCAAGCCTCCAGTGAGCTGTGGTTAAACAATTCCCCCACACCACTGCCTCAGTTGTTCTTCCAACGATTCCCCCCACTGCATTGCAAACACATTTTTGGCATCTGGCAGCAAGGGGTTCCTGCCTTAATTACCCCTGTGTGAAGTGTCCTTTTGTCTATCTGGAGTGTATCACACTCCTATTTCAGCTGGTGCTTTCTTTTTCTTGTGTAGAAAGAAACAGGGAACAGTCCTTCCCAGCTCAGAGCAGCTCACATGCACTCCCAGGGGCTTCTTCTGAAGCTAATGCTTTAATATGCACTAATGTTCCTGTTTCCTTCAGCAGTGCTTGCACTGGATGTGAAGATCTTGACAGCTCTAAGAGCCGATGAACAGGTATATGTCTTACTTGGAGAGACAGGGGCTTATGCAGGTAGTTAAACTTATGCAGGAGGCAGCCTGCCTACATGTTCCAAGGAAGCAGTCTTAGGAGCTCACTCCATCAACAAAGCATCAAGCTCCCCAGTCTAACATCTTCTTTTTACCTAGTCATTTTGCCCAATCTGCACGCCTCAGGTCTCTGCAATAATGCACCGAGACGAGCAAGTCTCCTTTCCTTTGAACGTCACCTGCTGCAACTGCTGATGCAGGGACCTTCCTACCTGCCGGGCTCTTCCCTCTGCCCTGGCTGAGCTGTCTCTTCCCCACAGCAAAGGGTGAGATGTTCCATTCCTGTGAGTGCACCATGAGGAGGAATGACCCTGTTGCTTTCAAGGTGTGGTAGCCTGGACAGGTGGGGGTGGAAGGAAGGGTGGCATGAGCTGAGCATAGAAACTTGAGTAAACACGGAGAGCCCCAATGCATCTGCAACATCTCACCAGCCCCTAACCTTTGGCTGACCTAAGCCACAGCTGCTCACCTCCCAGATCTCACATCCTCGCTCTTCTCAAATGCACCACACAGAGGGTACTTCAGCAGTGGCATGAGTTCCCTTTGGTCTGCACCAGGTCTGTTCCTGTTGTCACCCTCACCGTGAAAAAGTTTCTCCATATGTTTACACAGAATGTCCTATGTTCCAGCTTGCACCCATTGCCCCATGTCCTGTCACTGACCATCACTGAGAAGAGCCTGGCTCCATCCTCCCGACACTCCCTCGGATCAGCTGCCCTGGCTGACTCCAAACTGCTAATGTCCTGCAGATCACACTGGCCTGGGATTCTGTCCCAGCAAACTCAGGACACTGCCCCACCAAAGGGCATCTCCTGTGCAGTGCCCCAGGCTGTACTCAGCTTCCTGCTGGTCTCTGCGGGCAGGGAGCTGAAACCAGCCTGGCCCCAGTGATGGCAGCCCTAGGGACATCTGAGCACAGCACAGAGCAGGCTCTTCCCGAAGCCTCTTGCTCCGGAGCGGCAGATCTGCCAATGCCCAGTGTCGCCCGGGCCATGGCTACCTCCAGAGCACGGTGAGAGGAAGCAGAGAGAGGCGAGAGGAACCTCCCCAGCCTGAGTGCCCGGCCACCTGCAGCCGCTGCAGGCCACGGGCTGGGGGCAGCCGCGGGTCCGTGTGAACCAACAATGCCATCCAGTGGCTGGTGAGCCCCCGCTCCCCTCTCC
>VWZY01012409.1:877133-894447 GCA_013399075.1 Chloroceryle aenea
GGTCTCTGGCCGGTGGGAGAGCTTCCGGGGGCTCCCCAGGTCTCAGCAAGGGGTGCCCCGATCAGCCGCACCCCCGCGCTGAAAGCAGAGGGGTCGGACACGGCAGCCGCGAACCTTCCCCCCTCCCACCGGAGGGTGCAGCTTTGGGAGGCGGGGGGAGCGCGGTCCCCGGGGCCGGTGNAGAGAGGTGGTCAATGGCCCATCCCCAGAAACATTCAAAGGCAGGTTGGACAGGGCTCTGAGCAACCTGCTCTGGTTGAAGATGTCCTTGCTCATTGCAGGGGGGTTGGACCAGATGACCTTTAAAGGTCCCTTCCAACTCAAATAATCTATGATTCTATTCCGTGATTTTCTCCCTGCTCTCCTCCTGCTGCCTCTGGTACCACCATTCAGCAAACTGCACTGCATCGTGGATGCTGTGGAAAGCCAGCTGACCACCACTGTCTGTCTCACCAGCCCAGCCTTCCTCCCGGAGCTGGTAGCGGATGGAGGGGTTACAGTTGGCCAGGAGCACCTGGATGCCAATATCCTTGTAGTCACGATGTGTCTCCTTTAGCACAGAGAGACCCACAGTATCTATGAACTGCATTGCCGCGCAGTCAAGGATTAAGGTGTGCATATCTGTAGAGGGAGGACAGGCATCTGCTGGAGGCTTCTCAGTCCTTTGCTTGATAGATGGCAGGCAGTCAAACCTGGTGCCAAAAAAACCCTTTCTGTCACCTGTGTCTGCGTTTGCCTGGGCCTCCAACCGTCGGTGCTTAGTAGCCATCAGGACAGGATTCACCCCAGTTTTCTGGTAGAGAACAGTCTTGAAATAGTCCTTGTTGGCATAGTAGAGGGATGACTCGAAGCGGAAGATTTTGATGTTGGCGATACTGCTGAGCTGCTTGTAAGTGGACTGGTCCTCATAGATTTCTGTGTTGCATACCTTGCCCAGGAGCGTGGCCCTTGGTCTCTGCGTGCGGAAGATGATGCAGAGCAGTGCGAAGCAGACGCCCACAAGGAGCCCAATCTCCGTGGTTATCAGTGTGGAGGACAGCATAGTTGTCCACCACACCACCGTGTCCAGCTTGCTGAGCTGCCACATGCGGGGGGTGTCATGGAACTTCCTCAGGCCCCCCCGCAGGTTGACAATGGTGACCACCCCTAGGATGGAGGTCTGCAGTGAGTAGAAGAGTGGAGCAATCCACAGCAGCACTAGCAGTAGCACCAGGGAGGTGACCAGGCCAGAGACCTGGGTGTGGGTCCCTGTGGACTCCTTCAGCAGAGTCTTGGTCAGGGCTGCAGAGCTGGCAAAGCAGTAGAAGAAAGAAGGGATCAGGTTGCACATGCCAATGGCAATCATCTCTTGGTTGGCACGGACAGCGTAGCCATGCTTTTTGCCAAAGATTTCCGCCAGGGAGACAGTCATGGCAAAGCCAATAACAGCAATGGGCAGAGCATCAACAGCAAGGCTGGAAAACAGGTTTATATCTGGTAGAGTAGGTTTCCTGAAACCAGTGGGGATATGCCCGCAAACAGCAGACTGGTATTGCTCTTCAAAGTTAAAGTAGTGAGATATTACTGTGGCTACAATGACCACCAGCAGCTCTATGGGGAATGGGGCCTTCATCTTATCCTTATATCGGTCATTGATCTCTTTGACGGGAACTATGATGGCCAAAGCAGCCAGGCTGGTGACCAGGTCACAGATGTTGGTGTTTTGAATGTATCTGAAAAGGTCAACCCACGTTAGGATGAAGGACCCCACCCCTTCGTGACGAGGTATTTTCAGTCCCAGGAGGTACTTCATCTGGGAGGTGATAATGGTGAGGCTGGAGCCGGTCACAAAGCCACTGAGGAGAGGTTCTGAGAGGTAGACAGCCACAAAACCCAGCTGTAAAACCCCCAGCAGGATCTGAAAAGCAAGCCAACCATACCTTTAGCATTGAGGAGGAGGAATGGAGAGGTGGCTGACAATTTACGTCAGTTTGTTTCCACTTCAGCAGCTCTGGCTACTCTGTCCGCTGAGCACTCAGTGTGAGGCAGAGGACTTTGTCTTCAATAGTTAATCTGAGGTATGAAAACTAAAGAGACCTACCTGTAAGAATCATCTGTGGCTAGAGAGACCATACAAAGAAACATACCAGGTCCCTGCTGCTGTGTCCTTACAAGCAGCAAGGGTGCACAGCTAACACTAAAATTCCAGGCAGCAGCCACGTCACAGCAGCTGGCAGGGTCACTTGGTGGCATAAAACCAGTGTGATAGATTGAATTTTAGTTGTCCCAGTGCAAGAGCCTGAAGCTGTTCAGTGACAGCTAGGCCCAGGCACTAGGGACATTGCCAGGGAGCATGGCCTTAGAAGGAGCCCCTGATGATGGCAAGGTCCTTGAGGGCTGTTCTTGCCAGCCCCAAACCTGCTCCAACCTGCAGCAGGAGCCAGCCAACATCCAGGACTGGGGTGGTCCCATCAGGACTGGTGGGAAGGTGGTTCACAGTTCCCTTTCCCCCCTTGCTGTGTCTGATCCTAAAGGATGTGTCAGGCACATCCAAGGACCTGTACTACCACATGAGGGGAACAAACCCCACACTCAGCCCTGTTTGGGAGTTTTGAAATCACTACATTTGATTCAAGGGTGGTGGGGTCTAGTCATGTCAGGGAAGGTTTCTCATGACCTCTGAATCTGAACCAAGACTGGAGCTTAGAGAGCTTTATCTCAGAGAAATTCCTAGCAGGGAACGAACAGAGAGGAAACAGCATAACAGTGAATATTTATACCTGGTAAAGCCCGACCAGAAAACTTAAGGAAAGGGCCACAGTGATGGCGTAGCAGCTCCTGTCACAGACGCCCGTCCCATTACTGAAGGAAGTGGAGTTGTCTGCCAGTGAAGAGCCAGCATTGTCACTCCTGTACCCTGCTAGCTGGAGGTGCCGGTTCACAGACTGCCCAATCATCAGGCACAGGACACCGAAGGAGCCCACGCAGTTATGGCGGGATGTGGCCATAGCCACATAGATGATGTTGCAGAAGAAGTTGGTGTAGATTCCATAGATGGGATCCTGGTTGGCTAAGAGGGAGTAGGAGATGGACTGAGGGATGGCAACTATCCCCACCAGGAGCCCAGATATGACATCCCCAAGCAACTGTGTCTTGACATTGTAACAGGGAAGCCAGTCCAGCACTGGGAACAGCCGACAGAAGAAGGTGGAGATGGTTTGATGATTGCACACACAGACCTCTCTGGCCTTCTCTAGGATGAGATCCTTGGTGCTGAATTCTGCAGGCTCATACTCCTCCAATCTGACATGTATAAAATTGGCCAGACTCTCTTCTGGTGTTAGGGAGCTCAGTACATCTTTGCTGTGTCCTGACTTCTGGCTTGCCGTGTCCTCCATTGCACTGGGAGAGCTACAGTGGAAGAGCAGCCATGAGATCTTGCAGTACATCATGTGCTTTCCCTAGCTCCAGGGTTTATGCGGATTGCATGGATAAACAAATAAAAACCTCAGACAAATCAAACAGGAAAGCATCTTCCTGTAGTGCCCATTGATTTGTTTGTTTCACTTACAGGTTTGATCAACCACAACCCTGAGACCATGGTTTAAATCACATTCACACTGGCACAGATGCCCACACCAAGGAGAGAGCTACAGAGCCCCCTCTGCTCCTTCCTAACATACCTCTTGCTTTGAAGCAGGACAGCAGAATGGGTTAAGATCAGACAATATTTCACTTCTTCAGGATCCCTGCATTCCTTAGGGCACTTCCACTTAAGCAAAAACTATTTTGAAAAAGTTAAGTTGTATCCAAGTGATGCTTTAGGAATGTAACACATGACTGAGGCAATTTGCAAAACGATTTTTCCTTTAACATTTCAAATTACATTGCTGGCTTGCAGCAAAGAGGCCCATCACAGGGGTTCCTATCTGCAGACCGAAAGCATCCTACCTTTTTCAGTCTGGTTAAGTAACGTACACACTTTCTGGAGCTACTCTGAGCTTTTCAGTCAAAGCGCAGCTGCAACAGGACATACCTTTTAGTCAAAACTGAACAACACACATGGAGAAGAATTATCCTGAGAGGAGACCTAGAGGAGCTGCAGTTTGGAAATTGAACTGTGATGAGAAATCCCATTCTCCTGCCCTGCAGGTTCATTTCACATCGCTAGTCCCAACCCAAATCTCTTACCTCCAGCTGCAGTGAGAGTTTTATCACTACCTGGAGCTTCTTCCCTGTGGGCAGACCTGTCTCCTCACCTCGCACCACACACTGAACACAGAAAGCACGAGGCTAACAACTGCAAACCTCTTGCCTTTGCCTTTCTGCTGGACCATGTGCTGCTTCCCTTGAGAAGAGATCTGAGTTACTCAGCCAAGCAATCAGCCCTTTTATCTCGCTCCAGCCAACGAAGACAGTGCAGCCAGCCAAACAGAGCTGTATTTTGAAAACAAACATTGTTCTGGGAGATATTTTTGATGAAAACTTGTTCTGGCCATTAAGAATGATTGAAGTATTTTAGAAAAGTGGTCCTGCCAGGTAACGGTATTACTGGTATCTGGAGATGTGTTTGCTAAACAAGGGGAACAATTCAAAGAAATCTTACTGCATGTGCTATTGCTCTGTCCCTCCCTGAACTGAGACAGCACTGTTGCCCAAATCCTGCCAGCCTTCTCCGCTCAGATTTTTGTCTACTCTTGGACAAACTTTTGTTCCAAAGAAAACAATCAAAAAGCAAAACTTGTTCAAGAATGATTTGTCATACCTGGTAGCTTTTCCACCATCCCTGAGTTCTGCTCCCTGCACACCTCCACTTCTGCTCAGCTCAGCTGAGGCTCTGCACTCCAGATCTGCATGACAGCAAAGGTGTGATGGCACCAGGTATTTCTAGGCACCTATAAGAACTTGATGCGCATCAAATCTGCACAATCCATATTCTGCATGTGGACCATAGCACAATTAACAAGGGATTTTGCTGTGCAGAAGCAAGAACAGTTCAGGTAAGTGCAGGGTGGCATTTCTTTTGTAGGTAAAGGAGAACAATTGCATTAGCGGGCAGGAAAAAGGTGATGTCTCATCATCCTGAATTGAAACAGCAGCCTTATAAATATCTCTAACTGTTCTGCCCTTGTGATCCCTGCCAACAACCTGCATCAGACCTCGTGGTGCATGCTCCCACCTGCCAGTCTCACCTCATTCTCCACTCCTTTTCCATCCCTTCTCCATCAACCTCATCTCTAAAATTTCGCTGGATGTGCCACTGCCCCAGTGGAGCAGGACAAATGCCTGGCAAGGAGGCAGCCTGGCCCCTGCCTCTGCTCCTGGCACTAGCTGCATTCTGGCCTTGGAGAGGGCACTGAGAGCCCACAGTATTTGGAGAGATGGTGTGGGGTATGGAGAGATGACATTTTCACAAGGCTTTGATTTAGACGCTGGGGAGACACCCTGAGGGAAGAGAAGGGGAAGAGCAGCATCCTGAGCTACATTTATCTCATCAGTGGAAGTCTGTATCTCAGTAATTAGAAGCAAATAAATAAGAAACATCAATTCTCCCTGGCAGCAGGAGAAAAATGAGATCGCATGGCAGGGGAGACAGCTGCTCAGTGTATTTATCTATTGATAGGAATTCTTTATTCCCTGCCATTCCTCCACAGCTCATATATTTTCAGGTACATCTGTTGATAGCTCTCTTCGCCTTCAGTAATGGACTGTATCTTTCCTTATCCTCGGCATTCATCCTGTCCTTAAAAGATGATGCCTTCATATGCTTTACAATCCTTCCTAGTTATAGCTCATTTTGTGTCTTGGCCTATCTGATGTTGTCTTTACTCACTCATTTTTCTTTTCCTTCTTCTTCCTTAGCAAATGACCCAAATTACCATTTTCTGTATGACTCCTTCATCTTCAAATTCAGTCACTGAAGAACTGGTGAGTCAGCCATTGAAGAGCTGGCCAGGCTGGCCTTTTAAGTCAGCTTGTTTGCTGGGATGAAACACATCTGAGCACCATCCATCTTTGGGTTTTGATCTTATTTAGGAAGCATTTGTTTTCAGTTCTGGATCTCTGATCTGTCTGCCATGAAAATGGAACAAAGCACTTTTTCCGTTTGTGACAGTCTCTCGGCTGCCTTTAACTGCCACCCTGCCTTCACTGCCTGCTGCTGCTGCTTTTTTCCTTCCAATTTCCATCTTCGCCTACATATTCTGGAACTCTTTTGCTTGTTATGCTTTCCTTTTCCACCTGATACAGCTTATGAAGCCTCGATATAACCATGCTTTTCCAGCACTCCAAGGCATAGGTTGTAGTGAGCAGTTCTTTTTTCCATCCTTTCTGTCTTGGTGCCTCCCCTGCCAGCATTTGTACATCTGACTATCATTTCAGTTAAGTCTGAAGCCTTCCCTACAATTTCCCCCGCTCTGTTTCTGTGTGTAAATTCATTTAAAAATACTCCATACTTTTCCTGCAATTATGTTCTCGAGCTCCTTGTCCCAACTGGGTTCCCTGTTCGTTTGCTTCTCTGCACCGACTTCTTTGAAACAGCAAACCTTCATGCTAGGGCAGCTTCTGCATGGTCCTCTCAGCGTGGGAAATTCAGTCTGTAGACACCGAGCAGAGGCCATTTCCATCCTGGCAGAGAGGCTCTAAGAACACACTTTGTGACACTGAACCAACACTCTACATCTCTGA
The DNA here is from genome assembly GCA_013399075.1 of Chloroceryle aenea. Taxonomy (NCBI): domain Eukaryota; kingdom Metazoa; phylum Chordata; class Aves; order Coraciiformes; family Cerylidae; genus Chloroceryle; species Chloroceryle aenea. Next base: position 883,800 of record VWZY01012409.1, read on the forward strand.
AATCACTTTTATAGTATGAGGTGAGGCAAGGGTGGAAACTGCAAACATTTCACATTTGCTCTAGAAAATGTGCAGCAGAGAGCTTAAAAAAAGAAGCCCACAGTGGATCTTCATGTGACCTTGAGCTGGCTATAGCTGCACTGACGTCTAAATGCAAGGTCACTACAGCTAACTGCTGAAACTGTTTGTTTTCAAACGCATCTTCAGGGGTTGTTCTTTATTGCCACTACAAACGGTTTAGCTCCATTCTGGGCAAGGCTGGGCTGGACAGATGGTATTAGCTTGAACAATGCAAGTGTAGACAGGACATTGCCTGCCAGTAACATGGCACTCTCTGTTTATAAGACAAGCAGAAAGTATGAAATCCAAATTTTTCATTGATGTCATGGTATGTGAGCAATGTAACATCCATCTATGCAATAGCTGTTGCAGCCAGATAGAAACAGAGCAGTGAAAACTCAAGCTCCAGGTACAAGGAAAATGCAGTTTGGGTTTTCCATCCTAAAGTAGAAAAAAAATTATTACATTTTCTGGGTCCACAGTTGCTACCCAGGCATTTTGCAGTGGGTGAGTGTAGCCAATTGAAGTCTCTGCTGCTGTGCCAATGCATCACTGTGTGTAACAGGATGAGCTGGCATCTCCAATTTTCTTTGGACCAGAGCTAACAGCACTACACAAGCACTTATGATTTGCTTTAAGGGTTGTAAATACACTTATGACTACTTGGCTCCTGAAAACCTTTCAAGTAGCACCCCACAAGTCTTGGCTCCATAAATGGACCAGGCTGGCTTAATACATGTCTGCACCCCGCTGCTCCAGTCACTTAGATCACATACTTTATTAAAAAAAGGCAAGTGAGCCAGGTACTGGTGCCAAGTATCCAAGAGAGATGTTCTTCCCTTCAGATCTGGGACTTGACAGTCTTTGTGGATTGCTGCTGGTTCAGTTCCATTTGGAAATAAATTTTCAAGATGTAGACATCTGCAAAACTTCACCAGGGGAAAAAAACAAAGAAAAGGAGACAAGCCCAGAACTGGTCCCATTGCTGAGATATGGCAACACACAACAAAAGCATCTGACGACCAAAAAACTGAACAGAAGCTCTCCGATGGTTTCTTGGAAAGCAATTATTCACATTTCTGCAAGAGATAACACCAGAGGATGTGGAAACGGTACACTAGGTCACCTCAGAAAATAAGAGGCTTTGCAGTCTCCTGTTATTTTGCAGGGCAGTTTATGCTAATGTGCGGGGGTCACAGCAGAGCCTGCAAGGCAAAGATAAAGTTCTCTCCAGACATAAACACTGCAAGGCCAAAAGTGTCACTCGCCCCGTGGCTGCACATGGTAATGCAGTCACACCACTCCGAAGCTTGAGAGGGACCAAGGAATCCACAAAAAACTAATGATAAAGAGCAGCTACGTAAACTGCTGCTCACTCACAGCAATTAACCATAAAGACAGACATGCAAGGAATGCTTTCCAGTGCATTTTAAAAGAGCTGAGATGGAGCATACGTCCTTGGAAAGAGACTCAGTGCAAAGGCAGCAGATGTAAAAGGACGTGGAAAAGCATCTTTGGCCACTGAGGTCATGCACCACACATCAACTGTCTGGCTATCAAGGACATCACACTCTTGGTCCACCCTGTTAACGCTCTGCTGCAGTCCTTCCCCCAGCACTGACACCCACCCCTAGAAGACAAGGAGGGAAAAAAAAAAACAGCAAACCAAACACTTGCAAGCACATCAGCTAGAGGATTGGAGGATTTGGGGAGTCTTCCAAGTCTCTATAAAGAGGGTGAAAACTCCTCAACAACTTTTCCAGCACTTTGTTGCTGTTTTCATGGTTTTCCCTGAATGATGAGGTCCAGTGCTTATGACCTTTCTCCAAATTATCAAGCTAATAATTGAAAATGCTATAATAGCTCCATAAACAGATTAAATTGATTACAGTTGAATACAGTGAAATAAAATGGGAGACACATTTCTAGTCCATACAGAACTGGCATTCAGCCCAGGCTACTTGGCACCATTTCAGGCTTGACCTGCACGTCTTGCCTATGAGCACTTCACAGCACTGAGGCCACGCTGGTGGGATGGTGCTTCCCCTGTAGCTGTTGGCTGGCTCCCAGGGTCACCCTATTTGCAGTTAACACAACTTGCTCCCCTCAGCCCCAGCACAGCAGGCTCCGTGTTGGGCAGAGCTCTGCGGTTGGCTCCTGAGCTTTCCCAGCAGCCGTCCCACAGCAGCTCATTCTGCAGCGGAGCAGGATCCTACAGAGGTCACATCACAGCACCACAGGACGGAAAGATGCTCCAGCAGATGGGCAAGAAGCCCAGAAACTGCAGTGTATCTCCAACTATCTGCCATACGACAAGACTGGATCTGCTATTCGGTTTTAAACAGCAGCAGATTCTTCACACCACACAAGGGGTAGGGCAGACTGCCACAGCATGTGGTGGGAGTCAACAGGTTCAGAAAATGGGCCAGGAAGTTTCACAGAGAAGTGTTGCAAAAGCTGCAACAAAGGTCTCAGTCCTCAGGAAGTTTGTAACCCTCTTGCTTACCTGTGCCGGGAGGGCTCTGCATGGGCTGGACCCCTGGTACTCCTTTCCAAAGCAGTCTCCACCAGGCTGTGACCCGTAAGACAGGACTGGGAAGGAGCACATTTGGCCAGAGTCAGCTGTCTGCAGGTCAGGTAGAGCCTTGAGTAGCATGGGTGAAGAATGCTGCTGATGGAAGTCCATTCTCTCAGCTCTGGGTCAGCGGGAATCAGAGCCACTCTGCTGAAGGCAATGGCTGGCCTATGCTTTTCAAGAAAGCAGAAGGCTCCTGCTGGCATTTTTCATAATGGAGTGCTCCTACCACTCTGTTGGCACCCATACAAAAACTACAGCACGTGTGCTGAGGTCTCCTAAGGTAAAAGGTATTCTCAGGTAAAAGCTGAGCTGTGCTGGATCAAGAAACTATTTTGTGTAACTCAAGGACACATACACAGAGATAATGCTCACAGTAACTGCCCAGAACTGCTCTTGGCTTTGCTCTGACTCTTAGTGGCCGTGACCTGAGGAAGCCATATTACCCATTATGCCAAATAACACTGAAATACATTGCAACAATTTTGCAAGGCTGGATATGTAATAGCATGTGCTGTAGCGACACATATTGTAAAGTACAAGTAGCACCAAACCTGGCCAGATCTGTCACTTCTTGCATTTTTAGGAATATGGCCCTAGCCCACAGGAGGGTGCTGCTCACTGGCACACAGCACAGCATTGTCCTGGTTTGAGCAAGAACAGAACTAATCCTGTTCAGTGATTTTACTTTTCAGCTCAGTTCTTCTAACTCCCTGCACTGTCTGCAGTCAGCAGGCTGTTTGCACAGGCAGTGTCTGCTGCTGGCAGGGATAACACCCCATGGTCAGAGTTACTACCAAGGCTTGGTGTGCAGACCAAAGTCCTCGCTGGATCTTGTGTACCATGTTGGGGGNTCTAATCACTAAGTCTCTCACTCTTACTCCCTTCCCCTTTGGGGAGGGAGGGGAGTTAACAGTGAGCACCTGTTATAGGTCTAAGGGGTCACCCTGACCTATCATCATCATCATCACATCACTTATCACTTGTTATTATTCATGAGAAGCTGCAGTCTGGCTGCACAAAGCAGCTATGTCAGAACGAGGTGAAAGCCCGCTGCCGGCCACGTACAGCCAGTCAATGGCCTGGGTTACACTGGCAGGAAACTTCCATGCGTGTCCTACGTGTGCATGAGACAGGGGAGGAGAACAGGGCGCCCGTGGGGCTGTGGATACACTCGCTGCACTCCGCAGCCGGGGCTGGGCACAAATGCCACACAAACAGGGACCAGGGCAGGCTGCTCAGATACGTGTGGCTTTTCTTAAAATTTATAGCTGCAGCATCTTCTACGGTATCAGGCATGTATCTGACATCAGAAAAAACATAAACATAATCTTTTAATGGTGATAAAGAATTCCAGATTTGACCATATTTGATAGAAAACTCTAGTGCTACAAATCTTCTACAATGACAATAAGGCACATTCACATTTAGAAATGACAACTGACACAGATCTAACAGACAGGGACAGCGTAAAGGAGAGTGACAACGTGCACAGGCTACATCCCAGAGATGACAGCGGGACATAAGACAATGACTGACAAAATACAACTGTCATCACAAGCATTTGGTCGCCGAGCTCAGCGCTCAATGAGGAGCTGATGGCAACACCTCTCCCCACGCTGGACACAAGGCAAGGTCCCTGTCAGTGAACACCCCCCCAGCACCCTGCACTCCACCACCAAACCAGGGGAAATGTCACACCTTATTTTTACTGCATGGAGAAGTCACAGTAAGGTAATCTTTTTCACATACTGTGCAACTTTTCCACATTTCATTCACATAAACTATTTTGTAAACTGGTAAGGTCAGCTGACCAATGTGATCTATTCCATTCCTGAGGTTCTGATTGGTTGAGCTGATTCTCCAACTTGATAAAGCTACACCAGGCAAAACTTATCATTTTGTTTATTCTGCAAAACAGAGTCACAAAGATCTAAAATTATTCTGAATTTAAAATAATTCAAAAATCATACCCCAGAACATAGCAAGGTACCAGAGATGACTGTCAAGAGGCTGATGAACTCAAACCATCATGTGCTTTCCAGAAAAAGTGAAGCTTTCTCTCTCCTTAAACATGTTTCACCTGCATTTCAAATATACATAAAATTTGCTTACGTATATCAAAAATTAGACATAAAAAAATTGGACCCAAGTCCAGCAAAATGGTTTGCTTCCTATCATCCTGTCCTGAGATCATCTGGTAGCTGGACTAAGAGATAAATGCTTTCAGAGAAGGAGAGAGCTAGAATTCAAGTATTTTGGGCAGCAAATTTAGTGAATGTGGATTTGATTCTCCATTGAATGTTGAAATATTTTGTATATTTGCACATTAGAGAACAGTAATATGCTTTAGCTTACAACATCTCCAGTACCTTTCTATTTTATTTTCTGTTTATTCTACGAACTAAATATCTATATTAAATACCTGCCATTTCACCTAACCAGAGGCCTGACTTCTACTGCTGTAATAATCTCAAAAGTGAAAGCAAAACTCAGAATTATTTACACTTCAGCTGGAATTTGACTGAAACAGTAAAGATCAGGTAGTTTTTCACATGAGCAGCTGATCCTACAGAGGCTTACAAACATGATAATTAAGTGCAAGTAATTCTTAGGACTTAACAAGGTCATTCACAGTGCCAAGTCTGCACTAAAGACATTGCTCCTTTTAAGGACACCAGCAGAGTAGAAGTGCAAAGCCCCTCGAGTGTGGACAGCGACGTCTATACTGAAGTCTCACAACTGTATCCTACACTGAGACTCAGAAAAGCAAAATAAGCTACACAAAGCACCTCATACAGCACGAGCAGCAGATGACTGCCCTCCGTGTCACAGCTTCATTAGCTTAGCCATGCTGGTAAAAAAAAATATCTTTAAATCATTTAGCCACTTTTCCAAAGCACGTGAAGAAACAACAACCACCACGCAGCAAACCACACACAGAAGAAGAGAAGATAATGCCCTGAAAAAAATTATTTGCTTAAAGTTTCACCCTCACCTAAGAGTTTCACCACAGGGAGGTTAAGGTCAGTGCTGATGCTGGGTGAGCCCTGTGCCCGCCTGTGTGCCCTGCTGCAGGGCCAGCATGGGTGCTCCTGCACCCCTTCTGGAATGGGGACACATAGGTGACAACTTCAGTCTGCTAAAGAGCTCTTCGCACTGGCAACACCAGAGACTCAACAGTAGGCTAGCACAGCCCTTGGGTGAGAGGTTCTGGGAAACGGACCTGAGGAGATGTGCAGTGCTGCTGCTCTTCTCAAGGGACACTTGGCCACAGGAAGACTGGACCCCATCATTTTAACACCAAAGGTAGAGTTGACAGATGACTTCAGCACAAGGCTGGAGGAAGCAGCAGGGTATCAACCAGCTGAAAACCCTGGTTTCAAGAGCCTCAGCTCTGCACTTCAGACCCATGCACAGCCAAGTGCAATGTCTCATGGCACAAGCCAGCAGAAAGCGAGTGCAGATGAAGGAATGGTTGGGGCTATGTCCCAGGGCACCTTCCTGTTCATCCCTGCAGCCTCGCAGGGAAGGAGCACAGCAGTCATGGAAGCTCTGCTGCCCTGGCTGGGAGAGCCACGGGCAGACTTCTGTTAAAATTAAATAAAAATAAGTAAGCATGAAGACAAAAGTCCCTTTTATATGTAGTTTGGGACAGTGACTTGTGCAGCAGCACTGAGGAGAACTAGGTCCTGTGTTACTACAGATGGGGGATTTTGAGGTTGCTTTATACTCTGTTCAGGAGCTTTAACCTTACCAAAAGATCTGGCATGAAGACAGGGTAGCAGGTCACACATAACAGCAGAGTACACAAAGGCAATGACTCTTCTGTTTACAGTCAATCGTAGGCAGTGTCATAGCAAACCAGGAAGACTAAGGTTGGCAATTGCATTATAAATCCAAAAATGAGCACCATGGGCCCCACTACAGCACCTTTCCCTGTTTTATAAAGTGGGCTTAAGACTGTTTCTGAGTCAAAACACTCAACATAAGTGAAACATTTATTAGTGCAACTGCCACATCAGGAGGAATCAATGCTACTATCTATAGCAGTGATAAATGTAAAAAAAAGAGTCTGACATTTAGCAGGAGACTACTAAAGACACTTCCAGGAGTGTTTAGTACAGTCAAGACTGAGTGTTAATTTCCATAATGCTGTGTTGCTGTCATTAATGAATGTGCTAATGATCTCTTAATTCTTCGTTTAGACTGATAATTGCTGATTGGTACCTTTGGGAATGGGGATCAGCTACTCTGGCCTCATGTTCTGAAGGTTGCACCTGGGATGAATGTTTCTGTTCAAGATAGATGCATAAACCCCAAAACAATCGTTGAGATTCCCTCCTCCTATAGATTACAAATTAAGCTGTGAGGGAGTGATAAGAGAAGGTGTAGAAGGCCACGGGTAGGGCAGATTTCCCCTGATAAAATCCAGTAGACATTTTCTACTCTTCATTTAAAACAGTAGTAGAGCCCTTTCCATGCCAGAAGCAGGAGCATCACATAAGCATAACTGCATAGATATATATGTATATACACAGAGCTGCTGCACCCATCATACAGATAAAATTGTTTAGGGCAACCACCTTCATTCGGTGGTCTCCAGCTCCTAAAAGTGGCATTGGATTACTTCTACAGGGTCCATAAACACACTTCTTGACAGTAAGCTTAAATCAGATTCATGTCTGTTAAAAAAAAGGAAAAGATTCTAGGCCTAAAAGAGAAATGGCTGAATACCCACTGTTTTAAGAAATTCCAGCCATGATAAGCTCTAATCTTCAATTAATTCCAAAGGAGCCTCTATTATACCAAGCTCTCTGTCAAATACCATTTATTTCTGTTCTCTTTTAACCAGGGCTGTGTGCATTAATATCGACTAATACCATGACCCCTGGACATTATCTTAAATGAGAACAATGGAAGTTGTTCTTTTGGTTGGCTAGTTGCTTTTGCTGTTGCATTTTAATACAGTTTCTTATGTTTTGCTTGAAATGGAATTTGGAGATTATAATGCCAGTCGCAGCTGCACAAACAGCACTGACACCAAATGTGATGTGCTCTAGCTAAACATAAACCACTGCAGCATATCATTGAGCTGTAATATAAACTAATGATTTGAAAAAATCAATTTATAGCTCTTTTATCATGCTTTTATGTGAACAAATAGCCATGAGCCACAACTACACATCCTGCCAGCTGTGGAAAACACGTAATTATTGGAAGCAACATTGCTATTTCTGCCCTTCTGGCACAGGTAGAAATGGATTAGGAAAAAAAAAGTCTTTCAATATTGTTTGCCCCTTGTCAGTTAGAATTTGGCTACACAAAGCCATGTGCAGTCACAGGTCAAAAAAAAAAAGAATTCCACCTGGGCAGCATGGAAAGAGTATGAAAGAAAGGACTTGTGAGTGTGAAGAGGAAAGAATCACCCAGAGCAATTTCTACTTTATTTCTACCCCACCTGTGGCTGACCTGACCTAGTGGAATTCTCCTGGCTGGTGCTTATTTCTCCCCTCTCTCTCAGCTGCCCATGCCTGAGGGGCAAAGGGTGACAAGTAGCCATGGGAAGGCAGACCATCTGCAGTAACCACATATGCTGCTTGCTGTGCTGTAATTTTTCAGTGGGGCTTTCAGAAGGTGGCGTTGCTTCCGGCACTGTTCTGCTCTCTTGAAAAAACGTTTGCTAAAATCAGCATTTAAAAGTGATAGCATGGTTTTGTTCAAAGTAGCAGAAAGCATCTCTAGAGATGTGAACAAGCTGTGCTGAAAAATGACTTCCCCTGGCCACAGCACTGCCATCAGCTGAATGCACTGCACAGGTCTGGGACACTTCCCCTGCCACCGGCCAGCTGTCGGTCGCCAGGCACAAACCCCTTCAGTCTGCAGTGACAAGTCTTCCCAAGCTGGCACCCAGCTGTGGGAGCTGCCGTGGGTGCACCAGCCCAAGGGCTCTGAATGGAACTCATCACACAACGGGTATGGTGAGGAGTTCAAGCATTTCCATCCTGCACGCAACCCTACGCAGGCGTTAACCCCGCTCTCTGCTTTTAATACAGCTTAGGCTAATCCACTCCGGGAATACTGGTCAGCAATTATAATCATCCAAACAGCATAAGGGATCCTTAGCCCAGAATCAAAAAAAGTTCATGCAGCAGGTTCCTAAAAAAATAAAATTAAATTCAGCAGTACCTATTTGGGATTCAATTAATCTCCTTCTACAAACACACCTTAGTCTGAGAGAGAAGAGTATTTGTGTTTTTTAGAATACTGCAGAAGCTTTAGCATTTTCTCTGATACTTGGAGACTTTTCTTAATGCCAGTTTTAGAACACAATGCACAGATCTCAGTTTTGAGCTCCTTATCAATATACACACTACAGCCACTCCCCACCCACCCCATGTCACAAATATTTCCATACTCTGCTCTAACGTCCGAAAAAAATGCAGTTAAGTTCAGTTAACATATAAAGGCTGCCAGGTCCTGACACTCATATTTCTGCTGCCTAGTCCTTCTCTTGAGGTTCCAGCTCCTACAGTGAAGTCATAGGTGACATTTCAGCTTTTGTAAGAAGAGAACAGTTACTGGTCCTAGCTCAAACAACAACAAAAAAATCCTCAACTCCAAACATATTTCTATTTGGAAAATCTTTCACAGTTCATACTGCATTTTATTACTTTTTTGATTCATGGCTCATCATTTTTCAGCTACTAAGAATGAGAATATTGTCTGAATATACTCTATGTATGCTTTCCCTTTCAAAAGCTGTGAAGAACCTGCAATGCAGACTGTAAACTCCCCTGGAAGAAACCACCCTCTTCTAGGATGTCCTGTGTGCCACGAATAGCTGGTTCTTCCACCAGTGCTTGTATTTTAGCATGGCAAACAGGCACTCTTCACTGTTCTGCATGATGTAAAAAATCAAAGTACAAAGATTTCTTTACACTGCCATGGTGAAATAACATGCAGCAGAGAATTTCTCTGGCCCCTTTCCCAATGGCCTGTCCATCACCATCACATAGTCCATGACAGAGCATGCATAAAGGGGTCTACAGTCAGTAAACCTGCACTCATACATGAAGTCTGTGTCACATGGACAAATCAGACAGATGTTGGATAATCTACTTGGCCCTTTTCATTTTGGTGCCTATGATTCTGTCTGCAAGAAATTATTTTCTGGGGAAAATCAAGAATTTTCTGTGGAAAATCACAATTCTAAAGAGCTCCTAAATATTATGAAAACAAGCTACTGACCATAAGCATGATTCAGACTTCTAAACAGTCTCTGAATAAGTTAAAAAACAAACAAACAAAACCAAGCTAAAGAGGCAAACTTTCCTGGCATGTAAAGGCTGACATAAACATCAGCTAACCAGGACCTCACTGCCTGGCTGCATTAGGCTCTCAGCAGACAATGGCAAAGCCTCTGGAGGCTGTAGGTAGCTAGAAACTATTCATTAAGACCTTTTCATGCACATTTAGATTTTATTTTCTTATCTATCTGTCTCAAGTTTGAGGGAAGTTACAAAATCACTAACCAATCACTTCATAATAAAGAACAAAGCAAACAGTCCCCATCAGCCATCCCTTAGGAAATGTAAGGGTGTGGTGATATGGAAGCACTACACAGAATGAGACACAAGACATGAGCTGCCTCTCATTATTCAGCTGGACAGGATGCCTGGACTACTTCAGAATCCCAACCCATCCATGAAGACAGAGTTGCAATAAAGACTTCAATGCTGGTGTTCAAAACACAGGGGAACAGAGATGTGAGATGTTCAAGAGAGAAGAGAATTGAGATGAACAACCATATGAAAACTTAGATTCACAGACTGGCCATAATAAACTTCAGAATTGCTTTCATTCAATAGCACCTACTGAATCACGATACTCAGCAGGCAAACTTTAAGCATCAAAACTGACTGCATAGTCACCAGGGTGTTACAACAGCCCTGCCTCTTCCTCTAAGCTCATACATATTGCATAGACATACAGACCCACAGCCATTCCCCC
>VWZY01012409.1:894463-904611 GCA_013399075.1 Chloroceryle aenea
CCAGGCTTTGTTCCAGCTTGCTACCTTTTCCACTAGTTCTTAGAAGCATTGGTCCTACTGTGTCCCTGTGCACCCAACGCAAAGTCCACAGCCTGGTGCACACTGTGGAAGAGAAGGTGGTCCTCCCCCTCTTTAAAGAATTCTCCTCGGATCAGGGAACTCCTCACAGAAGGATTGCACTGGGCCAGTAGAACCTGTACATCTATCTCCCCATAGTCCTTGCAGACCTCTTTGAGCGTGCGTATTCCTGCCGTGTCCAGAAACTGTACTGCACAACAGTCAATCACTACTGTGTGAAATCCCAGAGGTTCAGAGACAAAGTCCAGGGAGATGCTGGTCTGGTTGCCACCAGAATCCACCTCTTTCTCTCTAAGCATTCTCTTTGCTGCCTTTTTCTTTGCTTCCTTCACCCAGACTGGGTTGACCCCTGTTTGCTTGTACAGGGTGGATTTAAAGCACTCTTTGTTGATGTAGTAGAGGGGTGCTTCAAAACGGAACACCACGATTCCAGGCTTGGTTTGCAAGTTCTTGTAAACAGACAGGGATTCATAAGTCTCAGACTCTGCCACCCAGCCAAGCAGCAGGGCCTCTGGTCTCTGAGTTCGGAAAATGACACAGAGCATAGAGAAGCAAACACCAACCAAGAGACCAATCTCAGTACTGATGAGTGCTGAGGCCACCATAGTAACTAGCCAGATTACTGTGTCCACTCTGCTCAAATGCCACATTTTTGGCAGGTCTTTGAACTTCCTCAGGGCTCCTCTGAGATTTACAATGGTTATGACAGCAAGGACACATTTCTGAAGGGAATAAAACAAAGGTGCAATCACAAGGAGGACTAACAGGATCACCAAACTAGTTACCATACTAGACATTTGTGTCCTACAGCCTGTGGACTCTTTAACAAGAGTCTTGGCAAGAGCTGCGCTTGTTGTGAAACAATGAAAGAAAGAAGGGATGATGTTGCAGAAGCCAATGGCGTACATCTCCTGGTTGGCCTTCACAGAGTAACCATGCTTCTTGGCAAACATCTCTGAGAGGGAGACAGTGATGGCAAAGCCAATAATAGCTATGGGGATAGCATCCAAAGCCACATTAGGAATCAGGTTCCAGTCTGGAGGGCGGGGTGGCAGAAAGCCAGTTGGGATGTGTCCAGCAATACTTGAGCCGTAAGTCTCTCTCAGCTTCCCAAAGTGAGATGCCAGAGTAGCTGCCACAATCACAACTAGTTCAACTGGTATGGGAGCCTTGAGCCTCGATTTGAAATGTTCATTAAGCTCTTTGGTTGGGATAAGTACAAGAAAGCACAGTAAGCTGGTGATGAGATCACAGATGTTGGTCTTGTGTATGTTTCTGAAGATGTTTATCCATGTGGCTATGAGGGACCCGATGCCACCGCTCCGTGGAATGTCTAGGCCCAGGAGATACTTGGCTTGCGAGGTCAGGATGGTGAAGGAGGCACCCGTGACAAATCCACTCAGCAATGAATCGGAGAGGTACACGGAGACAAAGCCCACTTGAAAGAAACCCATGGCTACCTGGAAGGAATCAGCCACACACAACAGATTAGGATGCAAATCTTGCAGATGACATCACTGTGGGGCTCTGGGAGGAGGTGGAGTAAGAAAAAAACCACTGTGCACAGCCTTGGAAGACAAAGCATGGTCTGAGCATGGAGAAAGCAGTCTCCAGCATTCAGCTGCTCCAGGTGCATTTTAAACAAAACACATTTCCAACACAGGGCAGGCTATTTGGGGGTCTTTTTCATCTAAATCTCTGTGGGTTTGCTCATTGCTTCAATTGTAACTTCTAGTTACCTTAAGGGGAAAAAAATAAAGCCTAGGGAAAAACACGTTTAAAATACTAGATATTTTTGCCATCATTCTCCCAAATTCTTATAATCTCAATTTCACAGGGATCCAGATTTTTTTTTTGTCTGTCTTACACTAGAGCTCACAACCTGCAATAAAAATACCTCTTACTGCCTAACAGCTGTCCCTGTGCACCACATCAAGTTTGGTGCACTCAACTCAAAGTATGAGAGCTGCAGATTTGTATAATTAGAGATTTTTTTTCAGTGCCTTGTCATTCATTTTTGGTAATGCTAGCTGAATGGACCAATGCTCGATGCTCTCTCATGGAAATGACTGCTTTTATGGATACCTACTCTACGCATGCATCTCCGCACCTGGCAAACGTCCTTTCCTCCCCGTCAACCTTTGTGCCAAACAGGGAATGGACCTTCTCACAGCCATGTTGCAGAAAGTTTTTAATTCCCTGTGCTGGCCAGCAGGGATGCCTACTCCTATCTGAAGACTGCAGGCCAGAACTTGCAGGTATTAAGCTCTAAGTAGTGTCAATTTGATATATCCTATTAGGTAGTTAGGACATAGCAACAGTGGCTAGGATCAGGGCTGGTAACATCCTAAGAACCATTACTGAAGAGAAGGCATGTCTGGGACCTGGACTGACTGGACATCAGCTCAGAGCCAAGAACTAAAAGAGACTCACTCTCAGCCTTGGTAATTAAATTAATTCAAGTTTCTTTTACCCATAAAACATTAGCAATAATTGTCTTACCTAGTTATGCTGTAGGCAACCAGTGTGAGCAAGCTTACTTTTTTGCAATTTGATCATAGACTTTCTGATACTAAGGTGTGAATTTGATTGGATTTTCCAATTTTAAAAATATATATATTTGAAGGTGTGAAGACCTACTGGTTAGCAGACAGAGAGACAGCAAATAGAATATGCCTAACATTCAGAGAGACTTTTGATGAAGTAATCTGTTTTCTTCACATAAAGAAACTTAATTGCAAAGAATATTAAGCACAGTTCACAACTCCAAAATTGCATCCTTCCTACAATGGTGAAACAAATCCAGCGTACCTCAGGAATCCCAGAATATTTCTGAATTTACTCAACACTAACTTGCACTACAAGAAAAAGTCCCAGGTTGTGTCTAAAATCAGTGTTTCAGAGTTTCACGGGTATGTTTCCTTTTCCACTCCTGTACAGCTTGGTAAGCTGTCACCCTGGAGGTGACTAAGAACACATGAAAGTGATCTCAAACTGAAATACCACAGCTCTGCAGTACATTTAAAACTAAATTCCTTCTGGTTAATGCATGACACTAAGAACAAAGATATCTGCTTTAATTTCAAGAAACATTGAATTCTAGGACATAAGTAGGGCCAGAGTGGTGAAATACTGTTAAGTAATATATTTTAATATGGTAATAATTAAGTTTTGCTCCAAATATTTTGTTATAAAACAAAGCCATTGTATGAAAACGATACTACTGAGATAAGCAGTATCATACAGTGGCATTGTTTTGGCTTTGAATGGGCAAGCAGCGAAGTTTTACAAGCACAGTGACAAATAAAAAGCAATTGGAGGTATTTTTGCTGTCCTGATTATTTTTTGATAAAAAGCAAATAACTGGAGCCTGGAATAAAAAGCTGACACACCACATTTTGACCCAATGAAATTAAGGCCTAAGCTATAAAAGAGGTTAAAAAAACAAAAGAGCTTGAGACCACAGCAAGGGTGACAGTGAGCAGATTGCACAAGAGCAGCAGGTGGTTATGTGCAGGTCCTTACCGCCCCCAGTAAGCACAAAATGCCATGAAACAAAGGAAAGGACACAGAAGAGTTTCTTGCGCCACAATAACCGGAGGCATCCAGTCCTCCCTGTGTCAAGTCCCCTGGGATGTACAAGCCCAGCAGGCTGTTCATGTGGAAAATCACCTCAAGAAGAATTAAAATTCGTTCCGCAGAATACCTGTTTGTCCAGCTCCTCTTACCTGATAAATTCCAGCTATGAAGGTCACGGTGGCTCCCACTCTAATTGCATAGCAGCTTTTATCACAGAGCAGCTTCTGCAGTGTCTGATTTGCAGGTGAAACAGTGGTGTTGACGTACGCTGCTGTCCCCGTGAGGACACCGAGCCCCGCTGGCTCTATGTCATAGCCAGCTTTCTGCACTTCCCGATCCACCACTTGTCCCACCATCAGGCAAATCACACCAAAGATGCCAACTGAGATGTGGCGGGAGGTTCCGAATATGAAATAAATAATGCTAGCAAAAAAGGAGGTATAAAGGCCATAAACAGGTTCCTGTCCAGCCAAGAGAGAATAGGCAATTGACTGTGGGACTAGTAAGACCCCCACAATCACACCCGACATGATGTCTCCCAGTAGGTACTCTCTTAGTTTGTATTTAGGAAGCCACTGCAAGACAGGAAAGAAACTGAAAACCCAGTCTTTAACTTTTGCCGGAGGGCAGCTGCAAGATTTCTTGGCTTGCTTGACCACCCAAGCCTTCATGCTCCTCTTCTTCTCTTGGGGTTCCAAGAACATTCCATGATGGAAACTGCGTTTAGCATCATCTCCTTCTAGCATTTCAGTCACTGAATGGACATTGTTGAATTCTGCCATTGCTGACATCCCAAGGGCTCCCTAAAAAACATGAAGGACCATTTGCATTAAGCCATCAATGAATGTGCTATGTGAGACTTAATAGAGTGAAAAGCAAGAGCTAAAGGTCTTAGTTCAGCACAGAAAATGAATTTCCAAGCAAACTTGGAAAGAGTCTCCCCGTTACACCCCTGTTAAGCAAGGGGAGCAGCTGATATCCGGCAGAACAAACCTGCTGCTGGCAGTGTTGTGAAATGGAAAAGAATGCAGCAGCACTGTCTCTCTGGGAGGCTTCCACTATCTGCAGCCTGTTCCACCTTGCAAAGATAAGACGCAGGGTTTATTGTAGTCCAACAGTCACTCCAATTCACTTACTGAAAATTAACTACAATTAGTATATTTCCAGCATTTCATAGCTTGGCATAGATCACATTTATTTTTTTTTTAAATACAGTGATTACTAAATAAATACAGTGATAGCTAACAAATCTTCACAGTGTTTGGCAAAGAAGATGCAGTCTTTACACGGTGGCTTTATTTCAGCCAATGACACACGGCAGGGTGTTCTTCATACTTTTAAAAAGCTAGTTTTCAAGCAAATTACACCTAACCAAAACAACACACACAAGTGTGAGACATATTACTGGGCACAAAGGAAGGTAGGCAGGACATGTGCTCTAGAGTAAGCTGCCTACACACCATCCTTTGAGGTGGTTATATCAACGCACATTTAATACTGGAAATATGTTGCCAGAATGTGAGAGAGCAAAGTCTTGATGAGACAAGCCCTAATGAAACTTGATGACACCAACAGTGATTGCCAGCATTCAGACAGCACTCTCAACTTCCAGAAAACATTTAGAATCCTCCAGAAAACTCAGCCCTGACACCTGCTATTACTAGTATGTTGAAGTTGATAAACTTCATCCAGAAACCAAACGGTGCTACAGTGCAGTCAAGGCCAGAGACAGCAACAGAACCCCACAAAGTCTAACCCTCAGGCTTCCCTTTTAAACACTGCCTTGTAGTCCCAGAGTACTAATAACAACATACTCCTTATGTGCTAATTACACCTCTGTGCAGTGCAAATACCAATCAAACTCATGTTCTGTGCAATGTTTATGGCTGAATTAATTACCAAATCAATACTGGAGCTAGCAGTGCTGAGGATGCCACTGGAGGGTCCATGACAAAATCTGTTCACTTAACCACCATTTTGCAAGTAGCTATCTAACATTCACTGACACTAGCACTTCACAGGTATCACAGGGTGTTAGGGGTTGGAAGGGACCTTGGAGGTCTTCAAGTCCAACCCCCCTGCCAGAGCAAGATCATATAATCTAGCACAGGTCACACAGGAACACATCCAGGAGGGTTTTGAAAATCTCCAGAGAAGGAGACTCCACAACCTCTCTGCGGAGCCTGTTCCAGTGCTGTGACCCTTACAGTAAAGAAGTTCCTCCTCATGTTAAGGTGCTCCACCTTATATCCATTCCCCCTTGTCTTATCACAGGGCACGAGTGAGAAGAGGCTGTCCCTTTCCTCTTGACACTCAACGCTCATATATTTGTATTTATCAAATCCCCTCTCAGTGTTTTCTCCAGACTAAAGAGCCCCAGGTGTCTCAGCCTTTCCTCACTTCTGCATGAGGCTCTCAGAAAACATGCAAGGAGTTTAAGTGTGGTGCTTAAACTACCCATTTCCCTTGCAGTCAGCCCATCACTGATCCCACAGCTAGACAGAGGAAACACCTCCTCTTAGACCTCAGTCTAGCCAGATGGAGCAGGCAGTTTCCATTCTTCCATTCCAGGTCTGATGCTGTCACACAGAGGTATCCAAAGTGCCATGTATCAGCCCTACATACAGGTTTACAGACAGCCATGCCCCCAGGCGTCTGCTAACTCAGGCAGAGATGAGCTACCTTTGGATCTGTCCAGCCCCCAGACAATTCCAACCCAAGTGATCTACAGTCTTAAAACAGCCTAAGCAAATGATCCTAACCTTATCAAACCCACACAAGAGTAGAAGCAGCTACAATACTTAACATTTAGTTTGATTTCTCTTTCCAGCTAAAGATATTAATAATTTTCTAGAACAGCTTTCCAATTAGAAAGCACTTCAAGCTGAGCAACCTCACTCTTCCAGCTCACACTGTAGTGTATTTCTCCCTAGAGCTACCAGGCTACAGCGTGCAGAGGGCTATCTAGAGTCACAGATGGGACAGCTGCTGATAGATAGCCAGAAGAAAACACCAGAGGCAGAATTCTGCATTTTATCTTCTGCTCCATGCTGGGATTCCCAAAGGGTGTTTTTATTTACTACAGACCCAGAGACAGTGAGTGTTGCTTTGGCAGGTGAACTCATCTCACTGAACTCATCTCACTCTTTGCTAGCCTGTCACTGGACTGCCACTGAAAGGGAGCCATGTATTGAACAGAGAACTCCCTGGCTCCAAACTGCCAATAGCACGATGGCATCAGCTGGGGTGGATTTTCTGCTGAAGAGAAGGGCTGGATGCCACCTTGTTAGGAGATTGCAACCTACACTACTCATGCTTTATGTTGCATGCCAGGGCAGACCAAATGGCATTGCCAGGTCTCACGAGCTGTGCAAGGTATTTTATTAATACCTACCTCTTGTTCTCCACATCTACCAGATACTTCTAGGAACTCATCAATACTTTTTTCCAGCTCCTGCCTTGTTCCATACTCTCATGCTTCCAACTCTATGCTCAATTCATCTGAACCACACATGAGGTCTGCAAACCAGAAAGATGGAAATAGCTCCAAGTACAGCTACTGGGGAGAACATGCCACTGTGTAGCTGGTGGTCTGAACACAGGCAGAGGAGCTGCTTAGGGAAAGTCACCTAAAAAAAAGGAAAAATGAAGCTTTAACACATGGCTAGGTTAGGTGAGACTAAAGCGGAAAATTCCGGAATTTGAACTTGAGTCCTAGTTCAGGTGTCTATATCCTCCTTTTGGTCCTGGCCCTTATATCTTGGAGAGCTGAAAGTTCCGGATCTAAAGATAAGTCCACCCAGCACTCTATTAAAGACAGATTGTTAGGGCAAAGCTTTAAAATACATTTGTCTCCATATTTGTTCTTGTTAGACAAGTCACTTACCTAATACAATAGAAGATAAGAGAGGGAAGTTTCAGTTTTGCCCACCTACCTTCTTGATTACTCCAAAGTTCTATCTTCCATCTTCCTGGCCCTACAAAACTCACATACCTATACAGACCTTAAAATGATGAGGTTCTCTCACCTAACACCTTCCAATTCAGTATCTTTAATGTGCTTTAGAATAATTATAGGCTCAGGAGAGCTGTAAGAAGAAATGGGATCTTTACAATGATGAAATGTAAACTGCAAGAAAGATCACAATGATCACACTCGGAGGACAACCCATCCCTGCCTTGCAGATAACTAATCTCACCCACCCATACTCCAAAGTCCGCTCGGGGATTAGTGGGGATTGCACTCAGTCTGTTCAGGATAGCAATTCCAAAAAACCCAACCCCAAACAAACCCTACATAGTGAGAATGAACACGGGATACAAAAGCGTGCATCTGCTGTACTCCACACACGAGCACAGTCTGTAGTTGTATTTGCTCAAGCAGTTTTATTCATTTCGTAAGCACCGAGTTACAAATCAAAAAGCTTTTCACTCAAAGCTCAGCAAATCAATACTGTAAAAGCTGAGGAAAAGTTCACCCCATACTACTTTTTATGTGTAGCAAATGACTTCAATTATTTTTTCCTGAGATTTTAGTAAAGATTTTAGTAATAAAAATCTTTTTGATTCCCCTGTCCCTCATCCAGCTCACTCAAACCTTAGGAGTTTTTCTTAACATGCCAGGGAACTCCAACATGAAACCCCAATAGTTCAGTTTAGTCCTGCACAGTGCCATAAATCATCTACAGAGTAGATGATACCATGTTTTTCAGTCGTGTCTAGACTGTAGCAAAATGTTCCAAGTTAAAAAAAAAAATCTTTTTGGTTACTAAACTCTGAGCATATAACTGGAGTTCTGTGTTGACCTGTATGGCAGCTTTCTCTCCGTGGCATGAAAAGGTCCTTTCATTACACAGTCACTGCCTCTCATGATGTCAGGACAGTAGGAAGTGACAATTTCCAACACCCATTTCACCCTTTTCTGCCTGAAAGCACTGCTCTGTATTATTTTTCTAACTGCTTAGCCCAAGCTTGCCTACCTAAACTGGATTTTGTTCTTAAGAGAAAAAAGACAGCACCCTTGTCCCAGTATACTGAAGGATATTCTGTATATTTAACTTGGGAAGAAGCTACTGTGCTTTTTCTTTTGAAAGCTGCTGCTTACTTAGAATTAATTCCTAGGCATAGAGTTCATTTTTATCTGTTCCTTTTGGCCCCAGTAAGATCTTCACAGGATGTCTGACTGCCACAAAGTTGTACTTCAGACACAAAGAAAAAGACCACGACGCACAACCGAGGAAGTTTCCAGTACCTCTCAGTTATCAAGTCAGCACCATAAAGATACGGGCAGGTACTGCATTCTTTAGACCTGGTGACATACAGACTATTTCTGGATCCCATCTGAACCTTCTTACTGCTCCCATGACAAGGCAGAGGTGAGCTAGCATCTGCCTGGTGTCTGCAGCACACGGCCTTGCTGTCTCAGGCTTCCTTTCTCTGTTGCAGATCAGTCACCTTTACAGTAAGGCAGAAATGGACTGTGAAGCTCACTCACCTGCTGCAGTAGTGTATGGCAAGATTAAACTTAAGATATGAGCATGTAAGAGTAGAAACTAAATCAAAAGTGTTCTCTCTATGACACCAATCTCAGCTTTCCAGCTTATTTTTCTAAATTTCACGTGCCTGAGTCATCACTGTACGCGACCAACACCCACCCTCATGTACCCACTTACAGACATGAGAAGCCACATGTGCTTAAGAACTAATACATTAGAAAAGATGTTAAAAATTTTTGAACAGATGTAATGGAGAAGCAGGTGAGTCAGAAATCCAAGTTCCACAGGAGCTAAACCAAAGTTGGGCTACTACCACTGGGTCCATGGAAAAATCTCACCCCAGGAGTATAAAAGGAAAGCACAGCACAACATTTGGATAACTACATCTTTGTCCTTGCTCTTCCTGGACAACAGCCTTTTTTCCAAATAATCTCTTAACGGTTTGGGAGCAATAGGGAAATTCAATATTGCCATGATAATGCCAAGATAGGTGCTGGAACAGCATTGCATGTACCTCAGAAGAAAACTTGTTCTTTTGACAAAATGCTTAAAATCCCACCAAAACATTCAAGCTGCAAATACTTACTTCAACAACAGAGTTAAAAATCCTATGAATTCTGAAATTTTACTATGAACTACAGAACGACATACCGTATTTACCACGTTTAAGCAACACATCTGGGAGCAGAGCTTCCTTACTACTGGCACAACAGCTACTCAGGTGGGTAAACCTGTAAAGCCAGACAGTAAAACCTCGCTTGCCTGAAAAACTCAATTTCCTCCTACTTCAAATGTCAGTTCTCCCCAGTGGCAGCAGCAGCACAGCCACCCCACTGAGGAAGGTCCCATGGAAGGTGATATCCCCACTCGCAGCCAGCTCACCTCCGAGGAAGCAGCCGTCCATCGACTGCGAGGGTTGCCCTGCCCTGTCTGAAGCAGATCCCTCTCGGAGACAGCCGGCTGTGGCCTCACGCAGGGCTCCAGCAGCTTCCATCC
>VWZY01012409.1:905103-933297 GCA_013399075.1 Chloroceryle aenea
TTACTGTCATTATAATGAGTGCATTCCCCCTTTATGAACGGCCCGAGGAAGCCGGTGCAGGCGACTCGCTCATCGTTCTACTTACCCCAGAACAGCCGCCACCCTGAGACGAAAAAGAAGCCAGAAAAAGTCCAGGGAATGGGTGTTTCTGTTACCGAAGTTTCACTCACACTTTAATCGCATGGGTAACTTGCGGAAAAGCTACCTTGAAGTTTTCACAGCTGGCACAGATAGGGAAACAGTAACAATTCCTGATGGAGAAAGTGGCTGGTTCTCCCAGCAAAGAGCTCTATGGCCTGCATGGGACAGTCTTATCACATCTCTCTGCACCGTCAGTGAAACTCCTGTGCTTTGGAGCACCACCAGTATTCACAGTAACATCCCTCAGTGGTGTTTGCTCCAGTGTTCAGATCTATTTGGGTGGTACCTGCAGCTGGGAGAGACTGAGGATCTTTGACACCATAAATACTGAATAATACCAGGTTTTCATAGAAGGTTTTCATAGAAGGGTAGGTACTGGAAGGGACCTCCAGAGATCGAGTCCAGCCCCCCTGCCAGTGCAGGTCACACAGAAACAGATCCAGGTGGGTCTTGAAAGTCTTTAGAGAAGGAGACTCTACAAACTCTCTCTAGTGCTTTTTCTTTTTAATCTCTGGACTGGAGGTTCAAGGTTGGGGGAGACCTACCCAGCCTTGTCTGCTGTTTCATTTGCATAGCAAAGCAGACATTCTCTGAAATTGAACAGTGCCAAATATTTGCATTTTAGGTAGCATCTCGAGCTGCCTAAAAACCACATCAATACACAGAGAAAGCAAGACCAGGCAGCTACAAGCCTGCAGAATCCATGCTCACATCTTTCAGTGCTGGGCAAACACTATAAACCTTGCTGTAGAAATACCAAATATATCCCATAGCAAACATTTATCTTCCCCACAAAGGTTTACCGAGATGTCACAGCAACTAGAACAGGCAAGGTGCAAAGGAACTAAAAGATCTTCCTCCCTCTCCCCTGGCTATCCAACATCAAAAGCACTAGTGGCCCTGACTTCTCAATCCTCTTAAGGAACTTTGTCTACATTTAATCCCTACCCAGGGCTAAACTACAGCAGCCACCCTATCACCTAACAACTTCTCCTCAAACCTGCCCCTTTATGCTGAGCATGATGTTTATGGGATGGGACACACCTGTAGCCAACGTGGGTCAGCTGCCCTGCTTGACTCCTGCAGACTATAGCTAGCCTGGGGTTCTATCCTAGTGAAACCAGGACAGTCTTCCACGGGAGTTTTCATATAGTTTGAAGTTCATTGTGACTCTATGACTACCACAGTGAATCCTTGTGACGAGTGGCACCTATGACATTAAGAGAAGACTTTTGTGTAGGAGCTCTGCAGAAACCTAGTAAGAAACCGCAAAACCAAGCAATGAGCACTAAAGCATTTTCACTGGTGTTCTAGAGGTATTGTCTGTGGAACAATTTGGATCATTAAATGCATCATTCCTTCATAGAAGAAGCAAAGAAACAGTATCTTCTTGGAGTGCAAATAAAGAACATGATATTAAAATATTCCCAAGTGTTACATTTTTTTTTCCTGAATCAGGTGTTTTCCTTTCTTTTTTCTGTACACTAATTTTCTAAGAAATTAGGAAAAAATCCAAGTAAATATTTAAGATACATAGGTCATTTAATTTCCAACTGCTTTCCTCTTCTTGAGGTATATTAAGTTTTGTGGTTAATGTATTCCCATGCTAAGGAACCTTTGGCCTTGGAGAAATGTGCCTCTGGGTTCCTCATGCTCCAAAATCTCCTGCCATGGAGTGGTGAGCCGGGGCTTGCTGACAAACACTAGTGTGTGCCAGCTGCCCATCCCACTCAGTCTGCCTGTCAAACCCACTCACTGCTTCTGGTGCTCCGGATTGACCCATGATCTTTATAATACCAAATCTCCAGAGACCACTTTCTCAGACTACAAAAGAATCTTTAAAAATGCTCTGTTTTGTTCCACCAGGCACATACTCCTGGGCAGCCCCACACACCACAGCCAGCAAAGCCTTCCCACCCTGCCTCTTGCCTGGCAGCTCTCATGTAATCCTGCTGCACCCTGCCCCCCACAGCAACGAGATGCACAGGGTGGTCTTGTCATCCCTCTCTACCCTGTCAATAAAACCACTGTGCAGTGGCTCTTTCTGCTTCTTCTTGGTCCTCTCCAGGCTTCCAGCTTTATCAGTCAGCAGATAAAGGCACCCTCTGATTTTCCTGAGCTCTCATCTTGGTTATACCACCTGTCTCCAAGCCTTGTGTAAGGAGCGTTCTGCTTTCCAGTGTTCTCCTACTACCTCCCTGCCCACCACCTTGGTCTCCCTGGCTGTAAGGCTCCATGGTAGGACAGCTGGGCTATGGTGAAAGCAGACAAAATGTGTCCTGTGTCCTTCCCTTCCTTCCCTCCCTCCCCACTTGCGGCCCTAGTATCAGACACATGAAAGTCTACATGTAGCATGTCTGACTTAGAGAGCCCAACAGACTAAGTAATAGAAAGAGGACTGCTCTAGCTTTTGAAGTGCATTTTATTTATGCATTTATTTATAAATTCAGCCACATCATGCAATGCTTGGCAAAAGCAAAAAAAAAAAAAAGAAGATCCATAAAATCATTTACTTCACTCTCCTCCCCTGTAAAGGTTTCCATCAAGGATGAGACAAATGCCAAGTAAAAATAAAGTCGGTGGAGGGAAAAGAGCATAATAAATAATGAAAGATGCAATGAATCAGAGTCCTTAGGTAGTCAAAATACCTGAGCCATAAAGATACCAAAAAAAAATAAGCTCTGTCCATATCTCAGGACTATGCATCTCACAATTATATTGCTATCAAGAAAGTGTTGTGCACAAATGTCTGTGCAGAATTGCTACACCCTCAGTGCATGTCTGGACTCAAAAAACTAATTAGGTGTTAAAATTTTCAGAGTCTGGTTGTGGCTTAAAAGACTTGGTTAAATAATTGCAGAACTCCAGTGTGTTTTCTTACATTGCTTTCATCTAGTCTTTCAGCTTTCTTGGCTTCCTTAAAGCTTATGTATGGAATATTAAAAATACAAGTCACAAATTCAGAGGGGTCTATCCTTGCTAATACTATCCCAGGCAAATGTATGGGGGACATAAACTGCACCATCGACTTAGTATCCAACTTGGAAAATCTGCCTTCCTAGAAACTAATTTTCATCCAAAAGCTTTGTGAGCCTGCAGTAGAATTAAAACATGTATTTTTTCCAATCTACTTGAATTGTAAACTTTGTTTTTGCCATGTAGCAGCTATTATAAACTTATCTCATTACTTTTGCCTTCAATAGAGTCACCTTCTTTTCTTCATTTTGGCAAGTGTTTACATCAGCCCCAAACTCGAGTCTGATAAGCTTAGCAGTGAGGTGCTACATGCATCATACACTCTTCCCTCCAAATCAGATGCTAGGTAGGTTCCATCCAGACAATTATTGTCTTCATTTTGGTCAATAAGTCCCACTGGTCCTGGTTTTTGACAGGCTAAGTACTTCAATCATATTGCAATAGTAGGCAATCTGTGATCGATGCTTCAAAGGCAGCGTTACAATGGATTAGCGAGGGCTGCAAAGCTCTTCCTTAAAGCGCGAGTGGCCTCTACCCAGGCTGCTGCAGACACTCCCTTCTCGACTGCTCCCACCCTTCCGAAAGCCTTGTGGGCATGTGGCTCCATTAGTAAGAACTGGATGGTCTTCTGCTGTGAAGGGTTTTGGGAGTATCCTTCTCTAAAGAGGTCACAGACATTTCCGCCAGGGGCTCAGAGGTTGAGGGAGCTGACAGCTGGCATTGGAGGAAAGGTGAAGTCAGTACCTGCTTCTTCCTGGGCTCTCCAAGACTGTCAGAAATGGTGTTAAAAAAATGAGAATGGCTCGCAGGCAAGAGTAGCCATACAGGCAGAAAGATGCTGGTGAGGGCAGCTGCCTGGGAGCGCAGGAATTGCTCAGCACCCTGCTGCCAGTTGCCCTTTCCCACTGCTAGCAAGGAGAGTGGTGCTCTGGTTCTGGTTCTACAGGCTGCTGGTTCTCCCACAGCAGCCTGTAGCTAGATGCAGGGGAGTAAACGTTTGTAATATGGTTTTGCTGAGGAAATGCTAACCTGATATTTCAGAAGGGGCTACAGAGGTGCTGACATTTCCTACACGTAAGTCAACGTAGGGTATGCTGCAAGATGGGGGGAAGTGACTTAAAATACCACACTTGAGTAAATCTCCCGCTCTCTGTACTGATTTGCAGCAGTGCAGTGACTTGCTGTCTGCTGCAGCAGCACTGAACTGCATTGGCTGGTCATGGCTCCTTCACCTGGGGTCAAAGCAATAACTACCTGGCAGCCAGGGAGAAGCCCAGGTAATAAAAGTGCCGAAGGAAAGGCTCATTTCTTTTGCCTTATTTGAGTGGTTGAGAGCAGCTGTCCTTCGTGTCTCACTGGCTTCAAGCAGTAGGGGATAATTGCAAAGTCACCTTGAGCCACTGCTGAGCTCCTCAGATTTGGCCATGCACTTTCTGTTATGCTGACAATTGATGTGTGCAGCAGAGCAAGGGCTGCGGATCCCTTGCAGCTTGCTGAGTCCATTTAAACCATGAAGGGAGACATTACTCTGAAGCGGAGATGCATTTTGTCGAGTTTATTGTTTTTAATCTCTGCAATTAGGTATATGTTATCACAAGTGACAGAATAGAGTTGTAGGATAATCCTAATTTATATCAAAGCACCCAGAACTTTAGCCTCTGTTTCTTAAAAACACTTAATCTGCAGTAGAATATTTTTATTCTTTGGAGAAGGAACACCCAGGTTGTGAATCTGTTGGATCTGAACCACGGCTAGGCACAGAGCAGCCGACTGCAGCAAAGAGCAAATCTGTCTGGCGGTGTCCGTGAAAACCTTCGGTGGAGCTGACGTGTACAATACTGGCTACATCTGGAAAGCACAGCATGTGCTTGATCAGAAAAGAACATCTGTACACCTGGAGATGTGGTCACAAAAAGCATCTTCATCGCACACTGTAGTATTTTGCATGGCTCTTTGAGTGCTCCGTGGAAGTGTTAAAATGTGGTTTAGAGGCTGACTAAGCTATTTTCATACAAAGACAATGCATTCATTGCTACAAAGATCACTTCTGTTAAATGTGATAAATGAAATCCATGGCATGGTCCTGAACAGCTTTCTACTGCAGCCATCCACAGTGCTCTCAACAGGTAATTCCTGATGATGGTATGAAATCAGCCAGCCTTGTTTATCTGTACCTATAGCTATATTCAACCACACAATGACAACATAGCCACTACAATAGTACACACGTATCATTAGGACCATGAGATTATATAGTCCCCAGTTTGGAAGCCATCAGCAGTTGGAGATGCTCTTATGTTTGCGTTAATTCTTAGCACTTCTTTTCTAAATTTGCGTATGTTACAGAATTGCTTTTAATAGCAGATATACAGGGGAGGTCAAGACACTTGGCAGGTTCCCAGTATTAGATTTTCTTTCCATCCCATTTCCGACTTCTTTTTATCATCTCTCCCTTAGGGGTAGCCAAATGGGGGCCTTATAATTCGATTTTGTCTGCCAGTTGTGGATGGAAATCTTCTCTGTTGTTTTTGTGCTGTAGGAATACAAAGATGGAAAAGCTTCACTTACTGTAATAATTAAGTAGTATTTTATTGCTATGTTAATACATATTTGACAAGCTGATTCCAAGTACAGCTTTGTGTTGCCTCGGAAAAGGTCCTTCTTCTCCTTCCCCTGTTTTGAGTAACTAGCTCTGTATAGAAAACAGACATGAATATGTCTGTAGAAGACTGAGTTCACAAGACAAATAAATGGCCATGTATAGTGATTTAAAAATATTCCTCTAGATTTGAGGCTGGTATTATGTTAATTGAAAGGAACTACATTGCAAAACTGTGCTCTTTAATTAAAACTTCATTTAATCACTTACGTGAACCTCTTATCTCTTGTGGTGTCCATTCATTAATTCCAAAATAAGTGTTAAAAAGATTTGTTTGTGAGTAGTCAGTTGTACCTGGTAAGACAAATATGTTTGCATTTAGGGCAAGGCTATATTGTCCTCAACTCCTGCCACCAGCAGCCATTCTCAAACACATCCCTTCCAAAGTAAAATTTTATCATTAACCTGTCCCTAAAAAATGCTTGGCAGAAGATAATATATTCCCTCTCCAAAAATTAAAAAGTGGTAAAGAAAGGAGGATTTTATTTTGAATTTATGAGTTAAGAAAAACCTGTTGGCAAACTGAACTTTAGATGCAGTAATTAAAAAATATTTTAAAATATTTCAAATAACTTCTAAATAAATTTTCTTTAAAATAGCTTGTAGAAAAGATGCACCACTGTACCCAGCAGAGTTCTAGTTGAGCTAGTGCTATCTGAAGAGAAATACTGTTGATAGATCTACTATCTCCTGCAGCATTTGGATTTGTTTGGGAAACCTTTCAGGCATTGAGTTTGCTCCATCTCCTACTCAGCTGGTGGGAAGCCCTCCATGGTCTTTCCTCAGAGCAGGCTCAAACTTAAACTGAATACTGAAACAAACCCAGTCTCTCCTCCAGGCTGAAGATAAATAAATTGTCTGGTGATGTCCAAGATTTCTGCCCAATGCAGATTTTGAGAACTATGCCCTGAGGCTCCATTCCTGCTGCTCTCACCTCTGTCAAGAAGAGGAGATGCATGCAAAAAAAAAAGCTGTTCATATTTTTAGGTGAGAGATTTTTCCTCTGAAAGATTCACAGCCCCAGGCCAGAGTCCTGATGAATAACTAAGATTTTTAAACACTTACTGTTTGAAGATGTACCCATATTTGAATCCTCACTGTAAAGAAACAGTGTTGAAAGTTAGTGCCTTGTAAAACACAAATCACATCTTGTTAATGACAAAAGACAAGATACGAGTAGCTCTGACCCCCTCTTTTATGATGAAGGACAGTCTTCTAGACTCTGCTTGGGTCTTCATGAGACCACAGCAGAGGAGCACAGGACACACAGTCCTTAAATGAACAACTGTTGGAGAAATTTGCAGGGAACATTTTCTAAGTAAGGAGGAGGATTTACCTGTTCTTGATTTGGTCGTTGACTTGACCTAAGAAAGATGGAGAAGAACATTTTTACAAAGCTGTCAATGCATTCAAGTTTGGGACTTGGCACTGTGGCCCTGAATCTCATGGCCGAGTATAAACTAGGTGGGGATGGGCAAATGAAGGGGACATTTCTTGAAAGCATGATTGAGCCCCCAAAGACTTGGGAGCAGGATACCACATCAGAGGAGCAGCTGGCCTTACGCTGGTTAGGAGCAGACCTCTTCTTTGTTATCCCTAGAAACAGTCATTCTCCATCTCCTCTCCAGCACCCCAAGATCACATCCAAATCCTCATCAGCCCCTCAAGGCCATGCACACACCCCACACGAAAGAGCCAGCATCTGGCAGCTCTCGGCCCAGCTCACTGAACCCCACGTCTTGCTGTTTTCTGCTGGGGGTCAGCAGTGCATGGCCGGTGGGACGGGGCAGATCACTCACGGTGCACGCCTTGCAGCAGTGAGTCAAGGCGAGCCATGAAGTCCTGTCTCAGGTGTCGGTAGCTGTCGATCGTGGCCTTATCCATCTCCACTACCCCCACGTCCACACTGCTGATAGTGAAATTCTGATTCCCAATCCTAGGGCACAGGCAGTCATTTCACCAAGGAAAACCATTTAGCATTAGAAAGTTAACAAACTCCTTTGTTAGGAAGGACTCTACAAAGACGAGAGTGCTTTGGCAATGTGAAGTATGAGGTAAACAGCTCTCTGATAAGGTTGAGTTGCAGTTGTTATATACTGTTATTTATTTGGCAATGCCTTTTGCTTACCAAACCTGGATGGGAACTTTCAAATGCTGAAAATGAGAAAGGGGGAGGTGATTTGCTCATAGCCTTGTGTGAACAGTGCTTTGACCTGCTGCGGGCAGGTTCTTACTGTTCTAGCACAACTGCCATTGTGATAGAAAGAAAATGCCAAACATATTAAATGGTGTCCAGGCTTCTGGAAAATGACTTTGATCCCACGGGCTAGATTTCAACTTGTGGCACAGCTGTGAGTAATGGACTGTGCTGCTGCCAGCACAGCCCCTAGGTACATGGTGATCCAAAGTTATCCTTACAATCCAAGCTCAAACTCAGCTTTAATTTGTACAAGCTACAGAGAGGACATCTTCAAATCCAGTGAGACTTTTAAGCTAGCCCTTCTTGCAGCTGGGGAGTTTAGTGCTGCAGCATAATCTCTTGTGGATCCATAACTTAGTGTGGTTTTGCCCCATTGAATTGCAGCTGACACCATGGCGTCAATTAGGAAGTGATAAGTTATAAATTAAATTTAGCACTTGCAAGAGAAGGGATAATAAATCTGTCTAGCTATTAAGTTTGTCCACAAGCAGAAGCAAAAATTGGTGGGAAATGAGCCAGTTACCTCTGCAGCCAAAGGCTGTTCCCTGGGACTTGGGTGCAGGAGTGACACCAATACATGTGCCAGAGAGTGTTGCTGTAAACTGAACCCCATGGGCTTTATCTCTGATAAAAACAATTTTTCTGGTAATAACAGCTAGTCGTTTTCATCAGAATCCAACAACTGTGTAGCTGCCAAGGGAACTCAAGCCTAAAGGAGCAGCATAGGGTGCTGGGACAGAGTGGCACAGTGGGGTTTGATCCCAGTTATCAACAACATATTTTTTTAAAGAAAAAATGTTCTCAGGTGCAACATACCTGTCCTTGGTCAGCTGAAATTCCTACAAAAAGGATTGCCAAAAAAAAAAACAAAAAAAAAAAAGAAAGAAAAAACCAGGAAAAAATGTGTTAGTGAGATTTCCAGAAAGGACAGCTGACTGAGAAATAGGCATATGCATGAAGAAGAGCAGAATATCATTGCTTACTTTGAAGAATATGAAACTGTCTCTTTGCTGTCTAATCTTCTGCAAAGACTGAAGATGCAGTGCAGCCTCATCTCTAGTTTTTTCCATTTCCTTCTTCATTTTGGTAATGTCTGCCAGTTGCTTTTTCTCATAGGACTGAATGTCATTCAGGATCTTAATACTTTTCTGAACAATCTCTGTTTTCATCTCTTCGAACAGGTTTTGCAGCTGGGAAGTCACTGTTTTCGTGTTGGTCTAAATGAACAGGTAAGAAAATGATGCACTGCCTCAGGAGCTCAACACTTCAGCTTAGTGTCTCTGTTTATAGATCAGGACTGTATATGTCCTTTGCACTGGATTTAGAAAGAAGTGGACAAAAAGCATTTGCTTAAAATATCTGATTAAACAGAGGGTTATGAAAATTAATCCTGATACAGTAACAAAAGCAAATAAAATTCAGTTAGCAGTATGAGAACTGTATTGGTACACTCTGAAAATCCCACTTGTAGACTCGAGTTGGTTTTCTTTTATTTAATGGATACAAAACTTTTTAAAAGTACATAATGATATGTACAACCTGTGGTCCAGTCCTGCAAGCTGGTCTGGGCAACCACAATAAATAGTGGAGTCGCCCAGCTGGTTGTGGAGCTGTGATGGGAGACTGTAGGACATCTTGGCTTCTGGCAGTTTCTTAAAGCAGCATTTTCCCTACTTTGGTCTATATCACTTTCTGTTCAACTGCTTCTAACAGTCTTGTTGCCATCACTTATTTATGGGAAATTGTGGGGGAAAAAGTTTCTGAATTAGTGATGATCTGGGTACCAACCTTGAGCTGTTGCTCGCTTTTCTGAAGTCCTTCTAGGGCAGTAGCTAAGGCACTTTTACGCTCCTGCAGCCATGTCACCTTGTCCATGAGTTCATTCTAGCAGAAGGAAAGACAGCACTGAACTTCATTCATAGCAGCACGGGTAGCTCTCAACCAGACTGGCAGTTTGTGGAGCTGGTGAAATGGCACAGGCGCCTTCTACCTGCCCACTTCCAGCAGTGAGCCCTGTAACAAACTGCTTTTAATTGCCTCCTCATAGAGATAGGGCATAAGAAAAATTATATAATCTTGAAATCTTTCAAGTTAATGTTTAATTTTATTTATGGTAGGTTAATAAACAACTTGCCCGTGAATAAGTAAAATTTCACTTTAAATGACTAAACCTTAGTTAATGCTCTGATCCTGCAGAACCTTCACATGTGCCTAATGTGATCCAAATCTGCAGCTTTCACACCTGTCAGTAGCTGTGGGATCCGAGGATGAGGTAATAAGCAACCACCTTTCCTGAAGATCAGGGAAACAGTGGCACTTACCTCGCTGTTTAATTTAATGGATACCATGATCATTCAGTGCTGCTATACTGCATAATAACACATTTCAGAGGGGACATCAAACTCATTCTCTGGGGATCAGACAGTGCCTGAATGCTTCTGTTTGCTCCTGGCTGCTTCCAGCAGCGTGTTCATACCTCGAGCACCCATGAATGGCCACTGCAGACACAGCTGACAAATTGTCACTTCCTTAATAAAAATGATGCCAGAAAGCTTTGGTTTTCCATGAGATATTTTTCACAGCTGAAGAGTTTTAATTTTTGAAAACTAAAAAGACAAATAATCAAATTTGATCGAAGCTCCTTGCACCAAAACTTTTATAATTTCTCCTGAAGAGCTGCATTCCTGGCTTCCCTGGCTATCCTAGGGAGTCTAAAAAACAACAAAGCCAGGAATACGCAGCTGATATCTCAGCTTACCCATGGAGATGGCTTCCCCACAGATAGGGAGTGTTGTTCCTTTACCAGACAGCTCCAGGGATGAAAGAAATGGTTACTATCCTACACAGCCCACTTCTATTTGCAGCCCTGAATTGTTTACACATAACTTGTGGGAGAAGGTTAGTTTGTGACATGTATAACTGTGAAGGATGTGTCCTACTAATTCCTGAGGAGGCTGGGACCTGTCCCGAGGTCCAGAGTGAGCGAGGAGTTTCCTGCTCATGCACTGGGGTCCTGCAGGGTGTTTTGTGTGGGTTCTAAATTGAGCCCAGAAATTTCAAATGCAAGGCAGTGAGTGAGCATTCCAAATGCATTTTATCCCCTCAGTCTCATCTGATTTTGGAGCATTTCAAGGACAGCAACTGGACTCAAAGGAAGGGGCATTGGGGCCCCACATCTCTATTCCTGCTGAGATACTGGCTTGGCAGAGGGAGAAAGCCAAAAGGAAGGACCTCAGGTGGGAAAATCTGTTTCCCAACCCAAAATTCAGCAGTAGTGGGGACCTGAGGCTCAGTGAAGAAAGAAACTTCTTAATCCCCATGAAAACATTTCCTTCATCCCAGCCAGGAATACTCTTGTCAGTGGCAGTTTGCAGCTGCCTGGGGCTGCGCAGGACAGGCTTGTCCTTCAGTAGCATGGGCAGCAAAGCCCTGCGCCTGCCTCTCGCTCAGTCTCCCACCCACATGGCCATGTCAACACACACTGAAGGTTTTACCCACCCCTGTCCTGGTCACCCCCAAACACCTTTCTCTGCTCTTCTCTCTCTGCTTAGCCTGCCAGGCTGATGTCGCAACACATAGGAGGAAATGAAAAGCAAATTTCAGGGCCATGAAATTCCCCGAGCTGTTGCCTGCCTGCACTTGCCCTGCCGTCCCCACTCCCTGGTAAAAGCCTCCTGCAGCTTCCCCTCCTCGTCCCGATCAGGAGTTTAGAGCCCCTTACCAGCTGTTTGTCATGTGCCTCCTTCAGGGTGATGATACTGTGGCCCTTGTGTCGTCCCGCGATGGAGCAGAGCACACAGACATACAGCCCCTCGTCCTGGCAGTAGCACTCGAGCAGCTTGCCATGCTCCTGACACTTCCTTTCCGCCACACCGCCTGCGTCCACCTCCACCAAGATGTGGTCTTGCTGGGAAGCCTTGGCATTGTGTTTGCTCAGATGGGCTTGGCACAAAGAGGCTTCGCAAACCAGGCAGGTTTTCACCGCTGGCTGGGACTGATCCAGGCAGAAGTCACAGGCAACCACCGTCTTCCCTTTTGGAGAGCCCTTGTCCTGTTGTCCTTTGGAACTTGTGGCCACAAATGCCTCCACAATGCTGCACAGCTGAAAATTCTTCTGCAGCTCCAGGATAGGCCCCAGCTCGATCTTGCACATGGGGCAGG
The DNA here is from genome assembly GCA_013399075.1 of Chloroceryle aenea. Classification (NCBI taxonomy): domain Eukaryota; kingdom Metazoa; phylum Chordata; class Aves; order Coraciiformes; family Cerylidae; genus Chloroceryle; species Chloroceryle aenea. Next base: position 917,241 of record VWZY01012409.1, read on the forward strand.
TGTAAGGAGTTTTAGATTGCTGCTGGGCACCCAGCGCCTTCTGGACGCACTGCTTGCAGAAGTTGTGACCACAGCTCAGCGACACTGGGTTCGTGTACAGTTGCAGGCAGATGGGACAACTGAGTTCATCCTCCAGGCTGGAAACCCCTCCGGATTCCTCCCTAGCTTTTGCCATGGCTGCAGAAATGACGTGTTAGCCAGGCTGCGAGAAACGAGAAACGAAACTAAAACGACTTCCTTGGCTTTGTGCCCTGGTTGGAGACCCAGCCCAGACGCTGCAAGTGCTTCCTCTCCACCCTGTGACAGACCGGCAGAGATAAGTTCCCTGTCCCCGGCTGTGTCCGGAAATAGCTCTTGGGAGCTGCAGCAGCCATTTCTAGATGCTTGCCCTCAGTTGCTGCGTGGTCTCAGGCAGAATTGTTCTGTGTGTAAGCCCTCAACAGGCTGGTGGGGAGGGCACAAGATGGACAATTCTCCTAAAGCCCTCTGCCTTCCTAGAAAAATCCTCCATGTCATGCCAGGGACATCAATTTAAAGATAAACCCTGTATGAGAAAGGTATGAGCCTGGCAGGGGTAAGCCAGGAACTGCCTTTTTGTCTGCTTCTCAGCAGCAGTTACAGATGCTCACCTAAGAGTAAAATCAGAAGAATCCAGGGGAAAGTTTTACTGAGACTCATTGAGGCTGGTCTCCTACCTGCTGCCAGGGAAATGGGGGCAGGTGAAGGCTCTCAGAAGGGGACCGTAGGATAGGAATATCCTTGTACCTTGTCACAAGCCTTGCTTGCGTCACTCTGCACCCATACTACCCGAGACGAGGCAAAGCAGCAGCCTCTGCAGGTGCATTTGGGAGACCCAACTCTACCTGCATGGTTTTTCATATAATTTTTGTGTATAAAATGCAAAGGACAAAACCAGCTGCTTTTGTCTAAGACTGAACATAAGCAATTTATTTCAGCAAAACTGTAGTGTCCCTCAAGGTCTATCAGTGTCCTTGCTGGAGCAGAGAGCTCCTGCCTGGACCTCTTTATGCAGATTCCTTGTCTCTGTCTGATGGCAGCAGAACCACTGGCAGCAGGCGGGAATATCATCTTTCCAAAGTGTTTTGACAATCATAAGAACAAAGTAATAGAGGCCCTATATGGCACAGACTAAGGCACAGGACTTTTCCTCTTTAGTACTCCCTTGGCTGTGATTATTTTGTATAGTTGGGGAGAAAAGAAAGTTGAGGCAAGTAGGCAAGTGAACTATCAGAGAGTTCACAGGGGACAACAGCAGCCAAGAGCAAGGGAAACCAGGTGTCTTACTCCCTAGTCTCTACCTGCCTCCCAGACCAGCTCTGCCTCTGTGACGGATGGCTCAGGCTGTGCAGGATGGGTGGAGGAGGGCAGAGGTAAAAGCTGATGCACTAGAGCAAAGATCAGCATTGCTGCTGCTTAGTTCTGTAGCAGTTAATGTTGCGTTGTCGACTTTTTATAAACCAAACTGCCACTGAGTTTTGCAAGCTAAACTACTTTAATAACATGCAGCCAACACAGTATTTGACGCAGGCAAGCAGAAAAGTACAACTTAGTGGTATTTCCCCACGATTGTGATCCACAGAACAAGTAAGACAGGAGCTCTTGCAGTAAGTGGCAGTGTGCTGTGCTATACCCCAAAAAACCTTGCCCTCACATAGATGAGCCATCACAGCAGCCCAAACCCCAGTTTCTACTATGCCAGCTCAGCAGAGCCTCTGCACAGCAGCAGTCCTGATTCTAGGCCTGGAAATGCAAAATGGCACCTTATCCCCACGTCCCTACAGGAGCTTCAGAACACCATCAGACACGGCGAAGAAAGCCTGGACAGGGTAGTTCGAAGGGATGCTAATCCTTTCTATAAGCCTGAGGCTCCCAGCAGGATCTCCACCCTTGACAGACCTGTTATAAAATGTCAGGGTATTTTTTCCACAGTCTAACTCCACCCTGACCACTTTGAGGTCTTTAGGAAAGCCCTTTTTTGTGATCATTACTTCACCTAGGAACACATACAGGGAATGAGGATGGTGGGGATTACAAGATCTTTCTAGGTAGCAGTCAATGTTGTCATAAACAATTCCAAGCCTCCAGATCTTTGCATTGCTGGTGTCCACTTCCCAGAAATGACAGCCCTCTGAGAATTCCTTTTTGCTCTGCAGATGTGTAAAAAATGAGTTTCTTATATTATATCCTGAACCAGCAGAGTATAAGTTTGAAGCACGTATGGTGTTACAGTAACCATGTCCTTCCACTGTTGGAACTGTCAGATGTTCATGAACTACAGAAAGAAAGACAGACATTATGAAAAACAATTGCACAGATTTGCATACATCCCCATGGACAAAAGCTGGATTTCCCAATCCAGGTCATCTAATTAAAGTCCAACCCACCCAAGTCATTAATAGCATACGTTAACTGAAACACCTTCTGCACCCCTCTTAGCTGCTCCTATATAATTCTAAACAGGGTTAATATCACATTACAAGAAATGCTGCTCTCTCACAATTTTGAAGTGACTTTTTGCTTTTTGTTTCCAACTTCAGCAATTCTTAGATCTTCATTTTCCATCACTGTCCTGCAGAGCTTCATTAGGCATTTTGAAAACTTTCCCAGATTAACTTCCATGTACAAGAAATTTGTGAACAGCACAAACACTTAATTGCTTAGGATCATTTGAAATTATTTTCTAGAACTCTCAAAACATCCTGGCATGGCCAGTCACAAGAAGTTAATTCTAACCTCAGGAATTTGCAGAAAGTTTTTATTCAGACCTTCTCTGGCACATAATGTATCTGAACATTGTGGCATTTTCCACTCTGAAAGTTACTTCTTGAGGAAACTGAAGCAGTGGCGAGTAACCAAAATTGTTCGGGTGGCATAGACAATTAGGAAAACCTGGATCTGAGGCTTTCTAGCCAGAATAGGTGTGGGCTGTGCTGACAAGGATGGTAGAGACAGAGCTCAGAGTGGCCATGAGCACGGTGTGCCTCTTAGTGTACCCAGGCTGTATGGATGGCAGCCAATTAGGGGTGCATGTTGCATGCTGTCACACACACTCTGGACAGAACCTACTCTTGACCATATGTTCACTGTCAGCAGGGACTCAAGCACCATCGAAGAGCAACAGTAAGGGAACACAATTTTTTTTTGTTTCAGTTGAACAAGCATCCCACCATGCACAGCAAATGTTACAAAACGTTACAAAAGTGTAGAATTATTTACACATAGAAAGAGTAGATTATTTACATCATAAGGCAAACTCCACTTGCCACTGCTGTGAGGAGTTCTCAACTTTCCCTGTGCTGTGAACCAAAGTGATGCTACAGACAGAGGAGGTGTTGCTATTCTCTTAATTCTCCCAGAAATTCTTAGGACATCCACACCTCTTTACCCAGAGCCCATTTTAACAGGGTGTATTCAAGGCATGACCCAAAGCACTGAAGTCCTGGACAAGTACCCTTTCATGTACACATATGTGAAAATAATCATGCAATGTTAGTAATCAGTCCTCCTAGAGGTACTTGGTGTCTTATCACAGTCCTTTCTTAAATATGGTTTTTTAGCTTCTCCATCTTGCTTGCCATGTTAGGAAATGATCACTCACCAGGTGGTGCTTTAAGTAAGGACTGCATGTCTGAGAGGAATTGCTGGAAAAGCCTTAGAATAGCGTCTGTTGTTAATTTATCCAAAATAACGGGTGGCTTTGGCAGCTCTACGCTGTCTTTGATAGGAACTGACTCGGGTTTCCTGAAACATACAGCAAGGAATCAGAAAACAAAACAAGTCATCAGAAAACTATCACTGAACCCATCCCTGAGCTAACAGCTGCATCCCCCACTCCACACCCAGCCTTTATGAGAGATTCAAAAAGCAGCTTCTATCCTTCCCCACCATCACACCCCTGCAGCTTTACCAGGGACTCCCTCTCTGACCAGACTTTTCCCAGATCCCCAAATCTCTTCAACACCATTAGGATGAATTTCACTCCATGGGAATATCTGTCCCCAGAGGACTTTGTCTCAGCCACCTCAGCCCCACCTTTTGCTGGGACAGACCCCAGCATCACATGCATCACAGTTGCAGTCAATCCTCAAGTACCACAGCAGGAGCTAGTGAGGTGTCAGGGGCAGCCACTGGGAAGCTGGGACAGCAAATGAGAAATGCTGCATCATCAGAGCCAAGGGCCAACTGATGCACCTGAAATGCAGGGCTGGGGAAAGGTCGGGCTGAGTGAGCCTGTGTGCAAGCAGTGGTGAGCTGGGGTGGAGGAACAGCACTGGACAGACACTGGGGGAACAGCCCAGGAGAAAAAACATGACCTTTGTAGACTTGTGACTTCACTGCATGCTTTGGTCACATTTGCTTCTTACAAGCAGAAGGCAATGCAAGCTGGAGAACAACTCAGGATATGGAAGCTCATTGGTGCTTTGAATGCCCACCCAGGGGCATGAAGATTTAGATCTTCAGGAATTGCCCTCAGAATGGCTCTCTAGAACAGGTGTAGAGGGGACAGACAATACAGCCATGCTGTACATGAAGAGTCACACATTATCTCTGTTAATTTTTAGGGCTTCTTCAGGTCTTTGACAAAGTCAGGCTCATAGTGTGCCCAAGGGATTGCCAGGGTGAGCTCTGCAGTGTGTGCAGCCTGGGCTAGCAGACCTGAACCGCTGGACTATCCCTCACCTGACGCAACATGTAATGCAAGAGTAGACCACCTTGGGAAGACCTTACCTGGCTTGAAGCGCTGCAAAAGCCTGTAAAAGACATTTTGAAGGTAAAATTAGCACCACACAGGCAAAGGCCAACCTGAGAGCCAAGTATCTCTGGGAGGGAGATGCTGTTAATGTACCTTGGTGAAAAGAAGTTTGTCTTTCTGATTTCTCAGAGCCTCCAGCTCCTGTATATCACGTCTGGCTACATCCTTCTCCTCTTTCTGTTTCTGTATCTCCGCCTGAATCTCAGAAAGCTGTTGCTCCTCACCATGACTGAAAGTTTTCAGGATCTCTCTTTTGTCATTATCTATCTGCAGACATATCTCTTCAAAGAGGGTCTCCAGCTGATTCCTCCGCAGGCTCTCCTTAGTCTGTTAAGAAACACTTTCAAAGCTGTGAGGGACTGAATTTTACATTTTCCACACTAACTCTCACCATAAAAGAGTCTGGCCTTTTCTGAGCTGAGAGAAGTAACTATTAACTCAGTGCCTCTCTGTATGACAACAAACCAAGATGTCTCACTGACAACAGAAAGGCCAAGGGACATAAGCAGCCTTGCCCAGCATTTGGCACCTGACCAGAAAAAGATGAAAAAGTAGTGCTTCTTGCAGGATGCTTGCTGAAGATTTTCCACTATGCATACATTTCCTTATTCTGCACTGGTATTTTTCTACAGATACATTGGCTTTGGTCCTTTTAAGGATGGGTGAGGAAAAAGAGTTTCTCTGCTTACTGCCTCCACCAAGCTACCTTCACCGTCTGAAAGCAGCTACGCTGTCAGACAGGACACTGCCAACAGGCACAACTTTGTCTTCAGACAAGAAGGGAATATTTTCTTTGCCCAGTGACAGAACTTCTAGTCCTATCACTCTTACTGGTGGAGAAAGGCAAGTGCTAATTCTGCCTAAGCAGAATAAACTAGAATTTAGAGACCTGCATTAAATTCCCTGCTCTTTCAGACCTTTTAGATAGGTGTTTGCATGCTGGGAGCAAAAGCCCGGCACTTTTGGGGCAATCCTTTAACCTCAGTCCTACCAGCTTCTTAAAACCACAGGCCAACCTGAAGGGATTTCTTGCTGTAAAAAGGAATAAAATCACTAAAACATGGTCTGTATTTTTTCCACGAATATTTTTGAGTCTGCAAATTGAATAAAGAAGCTGGGGGGGCGGCAATCACCACCCACCAATAGGGAGGCATAGGCTTAACAGCAACTTTCAAGCTCAAAGGTCCTCTGGAAACTAAGAACGTCCCAAACGGGTAAGAAGATTATTAATCGTAAAGAAGAAACCTAGAAAATATCTAAGAAACCACCCAGGAATGCAAAAAGGCCTTGGAATCCGTGGTCTGGGGAAGGGCAGAAGAATATCTCATCAGCTACCAGCATGCAACCATCCCCAGAGAGATATGGGACCTTGGCACAGACCTTCACTTCTGCCTCCTGTTTCAGCAGGTTTTCAATGCTTTGATTCAGCGCAGCTTCGTGTGTTTTCGCTGTTTCCAGAGCATTAGAAAAATCACCCTATAAAAATAACCAGAGAGAGATGTCAGGATAGCACCAACACGTGTGCATGAGATTGGCAATTTTATGGAATGGATTATGCCTGCAAAAAGTTTTCTCACTGCATGCTCTCAGGACAAATCAATACATAAAGGCTTACTGGAAGATTTAATTCCTGAACAAATACCACAGTTATGAACACAGGAAAGACATTTTGAAGCTGACAACTGTTCTGTGCAACAGCCGCACATCAAGCTACCTTCAGTGCTGACAGCTTCATTTCTGTTACTCTGTCATTAACTGTCTTTGCATAAATGTGGTTCGGGCTGATCTTCAGCTTGAAAATGCACTGAGAACTGAAAGCGTTGCCACAAACACTCGGTCCCAACAGTTTGACTCCTCAGGATGGGAAAAAAAGTGTTTATAACATCTTGTTTTATATCCCAAAGGGCAAGCCCAGAGAGAATCTGGGGCAAAGTTAAGAATAAAAGCCCAGTACCCCAAGATGGAGATTTAGCCCCATCCTGAGTCAGCAGATCTCTGTGTCGAGGGCAGCTCTCTGTTACACAGACTCCCATGGTTTTCCCAGTGTAACCTATGCCCGGGCCACCGTCCTGGCAACCTCTTACCTGTGCTCGGTCAAAAGCCTCCTCCAAAGAGATGATCTTGTGGTTCTTGTGGGAGCTGGTGACACAGCACAGCACGCAGATGCAGATCGAGTCCGTGTTGCAGTAGCACTCCAGCAGTTTGCTGTGCTGGGGGCATCTCCTCTCAGCCAAAAACTGACTATCACAGGGATCCACCAGGACATGGTGTTTCAGGGGGCTCTTTGTGCCGTGCTTGCTCAGGTGGGCTTGGCACAGGGAGGCCTCACAGCTCAGGCAGGTCTTCACGGCTGGCTGGGGTTCCTGAAGGCAGAAATCACACAGGAACACCTCATCTTGCTGGCCCGAACTTTCCCCCTTCTCTTCACTTTGCACGTCACGCTTGCTCTGCTCTTGCTGAGTGGGAGCATCGAACAACTTCTGCACGATGGTGCGGAGCTGGACGTTGGGCTGCAGCTCCATGACGGAGTCTGCCCGGGCGCAGCACAGCGGGCAGCTGAAGGGGCCCTGCAGGCTCTGCCGGCAGCTCCGCGCCTCCTGGATGCACTCCTTGCAGAAGTTGTGCCCGCAACTCAGAGACACGGGGTTGTCGTAAATGTCCAGGCAGATGGGGCAGGTCAGATCATCCTTCAGCCTGACCACGGCACCTGGCTCAGACATGGAGCCTGGCTTCCCACCGGGAGCTGAAGTCCTGAGGAAGGGCTCGGGCGAGAAGCGAAACAGAAAGCTGTAGGGGCGGGCACCTGTCGCTCGCTCTGCAGGCAGGGGCCTGCTGCCTCCTCCCCCTTGCAAGGGGAGGACATCGCTGTCCCCCGCCCGGCTCCCTGCCTCGTGCCCGACCCGCCCGCGGAACCGCCTCGGGGAGAGCCCCACGCAGGCAGCTCCGGTGCCGGGACTTTGGCCGCTGCAAGGGGAGCAGGGCACGTGGTGCACCCCGGCTTCGCTGGGAAGGGCAGAGCTAGGAAATGGAGCCGCTGGATTCCGTCTCTGCCCTGTCTAACTTTTCTTAATTCCAGTCTTCTCATAGATACTTCTTAAGATAGCATCTGGTGATCCTCCATCCTTAAAGCCTGTCCCTTTGTCCACCGAGCTTTTCCCTGCTCCAGCACTGCCCGGGTTCCTACCTGCCCTCAATATTTGAGCACAAAGAAAGCAGGAAGAATAAAGCATGTTTCCATTGCTGCCCTTTGTGAGAAACCTCGGCTGGTCCAAGGGATGGGAATGCAAGCTTGATAGCGACCTCGAGCAGATAACCGTGTACCCTTGAAGAGGCCAGCAAGTCCTGAGAAGAGCTGAGTAAACAAGATAAAGGAACTGCCAGACTGCAAGTAGAGAAAGCTTATCAAGGTTACAACAGAGAAAAAAGCCATTCAATCGTGAACTGTTGGTCTTTCTTTGACCCAAACATATATGGACGCATATTCTTGGGAAAGCTACACAAAGACTTGTTAAAACAATAAAGATGGCTTTTTGTTTTTTGCTCGCAATTGGTTGTATGTCGTGTCTGTCTCAGCATCAACAGCCCTTCAGCCAAGTGGGTGTACCACCACCCAGCCCTCCTCTGGAGCTGCAAGAGAGCTCTGCTCAGAGCTGCTCCCTCCACTCCTCCTCCGAGCGGCCAAGGTTTAGACTTTAGCTTCTCCTAGAAACAGAAGGGAATAAAAGGCTCCCTTATCTCTGAAGCAGGGGGCAGAGGAGGATGGAGGCAACTCATTGTTACCCTTTTAAAAGCTACTCCTTTCTCTTTTCTCTCCATCCAATTATTTATAGAAGCTGTTGGCACAAAGCAGACTGTCAGTAAGTGTTCTAGCAAAAAATGGTCCTCGTGAGCCTCTGTGCTACAGACCTTGCTGCCTGTGGAGTTTGCAAAGGCTGGTGTTACTGGATTACTCTGGTTGCTCCTGGGTTCTTGAGGACTTGTTAAACGCAGATGACTTGAATCACACAAGACTCCTGAGCCACTGTCCAGGCAAGGACTCTGAATGCCCAGAAAATCAATAGTTATTTTAGTGATTTTACAAGAATTCATCATACAAATCTGGGGGACTCAAATACAATATACAAGTCAGTCTCTTAATTCTCTCTAACATGATGCACATGGGGGTAGGTAGAATTATTCCCTCCATATCAGAGCACGAGCTCATTTTCAGCTTGCTGCACACTACCTGCTCCCTAATGTGTTCTGACCTTGGCCCACTGAACGGGGATGCTTCAGGTACTGTCTGTACTTTTAAAGTGATTCTTATTCTCATTCCTAACCGCCACATCCTTTATGATGATTTTCCTCCCCTCTGTGGCGTTTGTAGCTTCACACTTCACTACCACTAATCCCTTTTCCACAGATGTCTCAAGTATGACCAACACTGTATGCAGTGCTCACCTGTATTTGCTCTTACCCCAAAGCACATGAAACTTGTGCCTTCCATTGCCCTTTCGTACTCCTCCAGCGCAACAGAACTTGCATTTGCAAATGCTGTCCTTAGTGCCTGTGCCACCGGCTGACTGCCACACTGCAGTGTGCATCCCAGCCCCAAAACCTGGTGCTGCACAGGACAAACCATCTGTCTGACCTGCTCGGAGCATGTGATGGCTGCAGAAGGGCTTGCTCCCAGTGCGGGGATTTTGTGCCTTGCTCTGGGTTAGTTACTGTGTGTCCTGCTTGTATACATGGCCAAGACAAGCTGCTGCTGTGGTCAGCTGCAGCCTTCCTGCTGCATGCACTGCCTGCAGATCACCCAGACTAAAAGCTTCTTTCTTTACCCTTCATGAATTGAAGTTCTTAATCACTGAAGAAACATTAATTTCCTTAATTTTCTTCAGGAGTTTGGATAGCCAGTAGATGCTGGAAGCTGTAGGTAAGGGTCACTGTAAATCATCTGCTGGTATCTCCTGAGGTGCTTGCAGACAGACCTCGTGGCAAAAAGGTGCTTTTAACATGGCAAAAAGGCTTCCTAACTCTTCCCTTTGGCCTCATAGCTACACTGATATGGGGGTACCCCTCACCAGTAGCGCTGAAAGGGGAATAAATTCAGGAGCAGGAACAGAGCTTATACAAGAAGCAGCATGGAGAGAGCAATAGCAGTTGCCAGTTGCTTTTTTTTTTTTTTTTTAATAATTTTTAAATATGACAGTATTTCAGTGCTGCTTGGCTTTGATTGCAGAAACTCCACTGAGCAAACCCGGACTTATGTTTCCTGGAAGTAAACTTGAAGGTGAACTGAGCCCCAGGAGTGAGGATGCTTGGAGCATCCTTCCTTCCACCGCCTGAGTGCACCGGGGAGAGCCTGGGGCGGATTGCATGAGCTATCTTTTTCCCTTGGACTGCTGAGGTGCTGCCCAGAGCTGACTTTCAGTAGCTGGCAGTAGTGAATGGAGATGGTGGTGGTGACGAAAGTCAGGGCTTTCACCCAGGAGTTTGCCCATTTAGCAGCGGTGAGCCAAATCCTTTCCCTGGCTCTCTCCAGGCAGACACTGCTATTTTGCACACCCACTGAAAAAAAGACTTCGGGCTATCCAAAACCAGCACAAGCAGATGCAGATGATAGACAGCAGGTGTTAGAGTCTGAGGCAATCTAACCCCTCTCTGTCCCCTCCTCTAGCAAGTTCTGCATAGGCAGTCAGCCTCTGGAGGTTCAGGGGCTACTGAGCTCACGAGGCATCGTGCACTAATGCGGTGCAGCTTTCCTCCAAAACCATTGCTGTTATTAAAGTGATGGGGAGGTGTCATCTGCTCCACAGGCTGTTGAGTGGCAGGCAGGCCGAGGCTTGTCCCAGCAAACCTGAGCTGCCCTGCTCTCTCTGGCCATCTGATATTCCTTTTATACTCAACCTCTGCCCGGGAAGCAGCTTGGTTGTGGTGAGCAAAGCACAGTTGCAGGAGCAAGAAGGGGTCCTAGGGGATGTCAAGTTGAAAGGGAAGCAGACTCCTAGAAGAGAGAGGCAACAGCCCCAGCACTGCTGTGCAGAGCCAGCTGCCTCCCGAGAGCCCCACAGCAGCACTTTACCCATCACAGCTGCTGCCAGGGCAGATTTGCTGCTGTTGCCCTTGTCCTCAAAGGATCTGTTAAGCCACTGGCAAGTGTGGCCCACTGTGCACCATAGGCAGCAAGAGCCTGCAGTCACAGGGAGCTGGAAAGCCTCCCTCAGAGGCAGCAGTGTGGTGGGGTTTGGAGGGAGCAGAACTAGGGCTAGAGAAGCTGGTGAGGAGAGGATAATGCCTTCTTACCTGCAGGAGGCTGCTGAGAAACACACAGGGTCCAAGTCTGAGTTTGAAAACGTACTTGGAGGCAGAGATGGTAGATGAAAAATTAAAACATATCCATCTAAGGACTGAGGGGGAGAGAAAGAGGAACAGAGATTGCAGGACCCAAAACCAGCAGCACCTGGACCAGGCTCTCCACCAACATTTAAAGACACACAAGAGGCAGAAGCTGCAGGTGCCTTAAGGAGAGAAATCCAAATATGGGGAGGGAGTAGGAAAGAAAGCTGGGAGGGGCACCATGGGGGCAGGGAGGAACTGCTGGGCAGAAAGGTTCCCTGAGCTGGTAGGGAGCAAGGAAACCAAATCTGTTCTTGTTCCTCCCTGCAAAGATGTCTGGACAGACCTGGACAACAAGTTGGGACTGATAAATACTGAGAGTGGGCAAAGACATACATTACTTCGAATATGGTCTCCAAACCCCCTGGACAAACCTTGTGTGGCACAGAAGCTNGGAGCTGCTGCTCTGTCCCTCCTTGCAGACCCTTGCTCCATTGTGTCACTCCTCCACTGTGGAGCCTTGCCAGCTGGGGACCCCGCTGCTGTGCCTCTGCTTCTGCTTGCAGACACCAGCTGCCTGTGCTGCATCCCCACATTTGCTCCTTGTGAAAAGGCCAGCCCAGGACAGCTCAACAGGCAGTGAAATAAATCCCAAGCAACAGGTGTTTCATACCATCCAGGAGCATGAGCCTGGCATGGCATTTCCAGGCATTGCCTTGCTGTGCACCTGCCCAGCCACGGGCCTTTCTGTGGGCCCTTGTCCTTGGGGTGGGGGGGCAGGGTGCAGCAGTGGCTGGGACCAGGAGCTGGGTTTGAAGTAAGAGGCTGGTTCTGGCTCTGTGGTTGGGCAGGGGGTACCCACACTGGGCTCCTGTGTGCTGTGCTGGAGATGGGCAGGTTTAGGGCAGCTGCCTGAATCAGTGCACATTGGCAGAAAAAGAATAGCCGGGACACCTCAGCACCTTGCAGGCCTCCTCCTTTGGGGCTGCCGAGGTCCTCCCACCCAGCAGCATCACTNTTTCCCCTCCCAGAAGGCAGGTGTGCTTAGCGTGGGAGGTATCGACTCCTCCCTTCCCTCCAGCAGCAGGAATGCAGCTCCATGAGCTGCTACAAAAGCAGCGCCCATCTGTGTGAACAGAAGCTGTTTTATCACAAAGTTATACCAAAGTGAAAACTGTTCCATTGTTGTTGCNCCTCAGCACCTTGCAGGCCTCCTCCTTTGGGGCTGCCGAGGTCCTCCCACCCAGCAGCATCACTGCACCGTGGTCCAGATAAATTCAGTGCAGCGTCTCCAACCTGGCGAGCTCTCATGGGGGCCATGGCTGACACTGGGCCCCTGTGTGCTGGGTTGCTGCAGGGGAACTGCCCCCATGCTCCTGCTGACCGTTTGGGCTTTCCATCCTGACCCATGGCCTGGGCTCCCACGATGACCAAGATACCAGGACACCCTGTGCTCTGGAAAAGAGTGGCTCCCACCCGGTGGCTGGGAAAGAGTGTCACACCTTGTCCGTGTGTCATGGAAAGCAGGCTGGCTCCTGGGGGACCATCCAGGTGCCGTCCTGAGCCGAGGGTTGCTGCAGCACCATCTGGAGTCTTTCACAGACTTTTTCTTGCAATCCAGCCCTTTTCTCTCTTACTCCCACTCAAGCAAATTTGAGGTGTGCCCAACTTCATTCTTAACCCTCCCAGTCTGGGGAATTCCTTCAGCAATGGGTCTTGTGGCAGCAGCACTACTCCCAAAGTCCAGAATGCAGAGCCCAGACTTTTCCTGCATGAGTTAAACCAGAAGAAGCCACACTTCAAGCAGCGATACGCAGGGATATTGCCCCACNGGCACTGTCAGCATCACTGTGCCCTGATGTATCTTAGAAAAATACTCCTGCTTGGTGGTTCTAAAGCCTGATTTTTTGGAAAGGAGATGGGAAATGGGCTTCCCATCNCGGGAGCCACATCCCTGGCAGCAGGGCAGCCTTGGTGTCAGTGAACTGGCAGGTCCTGCCACCCCCCCAGCCCTGTCCGTGCCCTCAGTGTCCTGCTGCCACCAGGCAGATGCAGGAGAGCACCTCCACAAAGCAAACCACCTCCTCCCCCAGCAGGCTTGCACTAATAAACTAAAGCATTCGCGGCACAGACTTGTTCCTTTGATTTTCTCTCCACTTTATAGTATATACGTTATCGTTTAGTTATAGGCAGATCACTTCACTATTTACAGTACATGAACGTAGAGATTCTACAGTCTTTTTGATGTAAACAAGTAACTCCGCGGCAGGGGAGTCTGGAAAAAGAAGCCAGTTCTGAAGTATTTACACAATTTAAAATAGAACTTTTATACCCACCAGATAGATATAGAGAATACATTGAGCGATTTGGTTAAATTATCTATGAAACTATAGAATCTGACAATGTAAAAATACAAGAAAACGTTCTCTCGTTTTAGAAGGTAGACAGTTAAATCACACTAGAAATAAATCTCTTTTTAAAAAATAATAGCAATAATAATAAAGGAAAGGCATAAGAATCAATGCCATCTTTTAAGGTTAAAGTATATTACATAAATAAGGACACAATGGAACGGAACTGGGGAAAAAATTAAGTGAAATATAAAAAACTGCTACCAATTAAAAAAAAAAAAACATAACAGACTAAAAACTTGATTCTTAATCACAGAGGGATCAATTCTGCTACATTTACTTACTCTGCACATAGAAAATTGCAGAGTGAAGTGGTACTTACTCGGCACGAGGAAGGGAGGCAGAATTGGCCCCTAATAATTATTAGCAGTGTCCTTTTACTTAAAAAAAAAAGAAGAAAAAGACAGAATTTTGCTTTTTTTTTTTTTTTTTTATAAATAACAAAGCAGATGTGCCCCTTTTTAGGTGAAATTCTTACACCTTTCTCAAGAAATGCATCAATTTCTTCTTTCTCACAGGCATACACACTATCCCTCCCCAACTCAGGATGTACCGCAGCGCGGCGCTCGGCTCGGCACTGTGGCCATGGGCACTGTGGCCAGGCTGCCACTGCCAACCCCAGCCCCAGAGTGGGCAAGGGAAGAGGAATGGAACCCAAAGGCTGCATTTGGCTCGATATTGCTTGAGAACGTCGGGGATGGGACTATGACGCTTGGAAAAGAAAGGGTGTTAGGGCTCAGCTACAAACAATGGTTTATCTCAGTATTCAGCAAACCTCCAAAAAGAAATTAAAAAGAAAAACAACCAAAACCACATTAAATAAAAAAATAAAAGGTGCTGGTCTGCAGTTGCAACACTCCTTTCCATGGACCATTGCTGAAAGCAAACACTGAAGTCTAACATGGTGATGGAGCTGCCACTTTGCTACAGAGGTGCAGTGGAGGCAGCTGCACTGACTATGAATCGGGATAAACCTCTTCTTTGGAGCAGCTTCGAGCCAAAACCCCAGGATTGTCCTCTGCATTCAGCCCAGACACTCAGAAACATTTGCTCCTTCCCACACAGCCCCAAGGACCCGTTGGATTCCAGACAGAACCCAGTACCAAACCCTGAACAATGAGCTTTTCTGGGGCAAATCTGTGCAAAAAAAGCAAAGGGGCATTTTGTCACGGAACTCCTCACATTCAGCATTTCCCCACAGTACCTGCAGGAAACTTGGGGGACATTCTACAGTTATATATTTTTAAAAAAATAAATCTCCTCCTCACTTATTGCCTACTGTAATACACCCTTTTGCTCCCAGTTTCTCTTTGAAGTAGCACTCACACCCACTCTGCAGCCCCGGCTCTGGCAGGGAGCAACTTCCCAGGGCTGCCACAGGTCAAGGGTTCCCTTTTGGGGCTGCCCAGCTCCAAGCTGCGCCCACACCAGGGCACCTGCTGCGATGCCACAGGCTGGGTGGGAAGTAAAGCTAATTTTTGGTGGGGGGATGATCCCCATTCCCCAGCCCCTGCAGCTCCAGCAAAGAGCTGGGTGCCTCTGGCCTCCCCAGGCAGTTGCTTTGCTCCTGCCCCGTTTCCCATTAGCATCTGAAACAGTCCCGGGCTGCTAAGGGAATGAGCTCCCACCCACCCCTTGTGCCTGAGCCCTCCTTACTGCTCCTTTGCAGACTTAAGCACCACGAGCTAAAGACACCTTTACATTAAAAAGAAAATTAAATATAAAATCAAGTGGACACTTATTTTTGACCGCAAACTTTGTGTGAGGGACTTTAAACCCAGCAGCCCTGTGCTTCCTGAGCTGAACACCTTCCACTCTCACCTAGCCCTAAAAGTCAGGGCAAGCCCTGGGACAGGCAGAAGGTGTCCCCAGGGCAGGCAGAAGGTGCCCCCTGCTTTTGCCAGCTGCAGTGATGGGCTGGTAGACGTGGGCAGCGGCAGAGGGCTGCCCCAGTCACAGTTCTGCCTCTGTGTCTTGCACTCCTTGGTGCAGTGTCTTAAGTCCTGGAGAAATTTTTCTTAGGGAGGAGGGAAAGCAAAACATCCCAATTTAATGGTAAAAAAAAAAAACAACCCAAAAAAAAACCAAGCCAAAACCAAACCAAATAAACCCCACCCAACCCCACTTATAGGCTTCAGGCACCACAAAGACCACTTATTGCATCTCTTCCTACCATGGGGGTGCAGTACTGATGAGCTCTGTGCTGGGTGAGCCCTCCCCTTCCCAAGCACTGGCCTCGATATCCAGAAGCTGGGCACTGGCAGGGGCTGTAAGCCGACCCGGGGTGCCCAGCCACGGGAAAACAACCTGAAATTTTCTCTCCGGGTACACTGAAACCAATGCTTGAGAAGCGACTGAGTCACCCCCCAGGAGAGAGCTCCCCCAGCTCCAGAGCCCCCCAGCTCTGCACTAGCCCTAACCCTCTGCCACGCTTGATGCATCCGCAGCGGGGCCCGGACACGGGGGCTCGGTGCTCCCAGCTGAGCAGGAGATGGAAGAATTCCACTTACTTTGCTTTTTTTTCTTTCTTTCATTGTTTGTTTTTTTTTTTTTT
>VWZY01012409.1:952598-974753 GCA_013399075.1 Chloroceryle aenea
AAGAGAAGAGAAGAGAAGAGAAGAGAAGAGAAGAGAAGAGAAGAGAGAAGAGAGGGTAGGTGAGCCCAGTGCCAGCAACAGGCAGCAGCAGTCACCTGTGGAGATGGCCAGTCTCCCCATGTGCTGTCACCTCTGAACCAGCCCATTACTCAGACCCTGTTTTGAAAACCCTCTTAGAAGTGGCTCCAGGAACAACTGCAGAGCAGTGGAAAGCATGGAGAGCACCTCTTTGCTGTATATCTTACTAACCAGTTTGCACAGGCACTGGCACTACTGGTGACTGAAAGCTGCCCCACAACTGCCACCAAACCTCTTGTGTCCTGCACTCTGGCAGGTGTCAAAACAGCAGCATCTGCATTAGAAGAGCCTTGTCTCCTCCTGAGTAGAAGCTCAGGGCACACCTGGACCATAGCAAAGCAGCTGCTGGTGCTTTTAGGGGAAAATGAAGCTACTCCTGCTTTGGTGCCCTAAAAGTGACATCCAGGGTTGTCCAGCTGCCCTGGGGATCAGCAGTAACAGAGTGAGGAAGAGACCTGGGTGCACACAAGACAGCAACGCATGGGGCGTCACGCCTGGTCACTGTGCCTGCTCCATACTCTGTTCCACCCCTGCCACATGGCACTGAATGCCTGGGGACAGTGCCCCTGGGAAAGCTGCATGTCCTGTGTGTCTCACAGCACCACCAAGGTAACACAGACCCTGGTCCCTGAATTGCACATGCAGGATGAGGACAATGGCATGGAAACGAATCAGTGTCCAGGTGCACACGGTGTGAACTGTAGGAACTGAGCTAAAAGTCTCCATGTAACCACAGAAAGGAGTTGAGACCTGCCCTGATTCTGCTGGGCTCCCAGCCGCTGCCCAGCCACAAAGCCCCACGGCTGCATCCAGCACACACAGGAGCAAGGGCTGGCACCAGCTGGCCCTTCTGGCACTGCCTGCTTGCCCTGCTGACTGCTGCCTGCACCGAGCCCCTGGATCATGCTGAGTTTTGCCCCGATGTCCAGGTTCAAACGTGGAGGGGAAAGGTCTGGTGTGACTCCTTCTGGTATTGGCTGCCCAGGGGGAGTTTTCTCGTGGTGAGGGAAGCAAGTTTATTTGCAGAGCAAATGGATTTTGGAGCAGGTAAACATCCGAGCATGTGAGAGAGGCTGTAGGGACAGGAGAACATAGGTGCCTCCCCTCCTGAAGTACCCTGTAAGGTTTTCCTCTGGCACTCAACAGGAAGGAAAATAGATTTCAACCCAAGATGCAGGAATGCAAAAGACAGTATTTCTCTCCTTCTCTTCTCTTTGTTTTAATTGGGATAATCTGGTCTTATTAACTCTGTTCCCACAGGCTGAGGAGCCTGTGTGCCATGCTCCCCACCAGCTTTAGAACACTCTGTGCCACACCAGAAGACACTCCTGTGCACCCACCCACTCCCACTTTGCATTTGTCACCTGCATTCAGCCCCATCCCAGAAAAAGTGGAAGAAAGGACGAGGGGGTTGGCAGACAAAGCAAAGGCAAGGGAGAGCAGCTTCACAGCCTGATAGCTGGCTATGGACTGCCAGCCTGGCTCTGCCTCCGGCACTGGGGGCTGCAGGGGGCTGGGAGCTGCCCCTGTGCTGGGACAGTGCTCTCCCCAGCATCCTGCCTCTGTCCTGCTGCAGAAGGGAGATGTATCATGTGGACAGACCATAGCCATGCTGCCACCAAGTATATCAGGCACAAAGTATGTCTATGGAAAATCCTGAATGGCCCCGGATTGGGATACTCCTCATGGGCTCTCCAAGGCTGGGGCTCTTCAAACCTGCCTTGCAAAAACCTTTGTTCCCTGGGTGGTCAAAGCACATGTAGCAGGTCAAGGGTCCCTGTACTCATCACTGCCAGCTCTGGGGGACACCGATGTTACCTTTCCCCTATTTCTTCTGTCCCCTCTGCTCAGAGGTGTCCTGTGCTGCTCTGGGATCAGATGTCCTTTGGGCTTTCAGACGTGTCCCTTACCTGCTGTGGCTTGTCCCTGCTTCCCTGCTATTACTCTTGTGCCTGCTCCAGAAAAATTCTTGGAACAACTTTGGCTCCCCCTTCTCCCCAAATCTTCCCATGGGAACACAGGCAAAGGCTTTTATTTTTAGACAAGCCATACATACATATATATATATGTATCTCTGTGTGTGCGTGTGTGTGTTCAATTAAAAATAGCAAAGCAGTCAAATTCTCCTGCTCCGTTTGATATGCCACAAGGGAAAAGATCCTGGTGCTGAGATCACAAGGAGCAGCTGACACCAGTGTTCGGGATGTCTTTTGATCAACTCCACAGATGTGACATGTCCCCATTGGTAACAGGGCTGGGTAAAAATAAACTCCTGCAATCTAATGCTGCTGAGCTGCCCCTCTCTGGTCACCCGGAGGCAGGAGTGCCCCAGCACTGCCACGCTGTGTGTGGCCATCCCGAGGCAGTGCCTGGCAGTGGATGCTCCCAGGTTCCTTGCTAGCACAGGTCAGGAGTGCCTGAAATCTTGGCTCTGCCTGCATCAGTTCCCCCTCCTCAGAAGAAGTGGGGAGAGTCTTTGCACAGTGTGGCCACCTGCCTGGGCACCCAGCGCAGGGCATCGCACCAAGGACTTGAGTACCTGGAGGGATTCCACCACTCTGAGCACCGCTAGCCCAGCATTGAGGCACTGACAGCAAAGCCCATCTGGGCTGGCCACAGGGGTGGGGAAGGCCCAGCCCCCTGCCCAGGGAGTGGGTGGCAGCAGCAATGGGGTGGCTGCCTGTGGGCACTGGACCTCATCTGCTCTGACTTTCCCTTTTCCCACCCTTTGCATTTCCTGCTGCCTTGGGAGAGGAGTGAACTTTTGTTCTAATTTTACTCGGGAGTTTGTAGGAAGATCAGCCATGGGTTCTTGGTGTGCAGCCAGCAAACACCCATGGAGACATGCTCAAAAATTCAGAGGCATCCTCCAGTCCAGACACCTGGCCTGTATGCACTGCAGCATGGCTGCAACCAGAAAGTTGCCGGCAGCTCATTGTGACTTGTTTGATGAACCCCTGCTCCAGAGAAGAGGGATGCCCAGGCAGCTACAAGGCTGCCTCTGTGCAACACACCTACAGCCTTTGGGGAAGCAGAAGCCCAAGCCTAAGCATCCTCTCTGGCATCAGGAATACCCCACAGCAGCATAATGCAGGTACCTGAAAGCCAAAGCTAAAAGGTGGAGGGCATCTGAGGGAATGGCCTCCATTCAGAGACTTTCTCCTCAGCTTGCTTTAAAGCATGAACCAGCTCTGCCCTCAACCCCAGCAGAAATGCAGTCGCAATTACAGGACAAAGAGGCAGCTGATAGTCGCTTGGGTGTTGCAAGGAGCTTTGCCTCTGCAGAGGATTTGCTTGATGGGAGGACAGGGCATTAACATTTTTATTCATTTACTGATGAGTTCGGACAGATCTTCCCTGCTGTGAGGGGTTTACAACTTCAATCCTGGGAACAGGGTTTGCCTCAGGAGGTTGGCAGGGACCCTTGCACCCAGGTTTGTGCTCATTTTGTGCCCCTGCTGGCCAGGTCCAGCAGCAGTCATGCTCTGCATGCCCAGGGACAGCCAGGAGAGCAGAAGGGCTCTGCACCCACCATGGCCACACCATCCCCGCCAGCCCCACTGTGCATGTCCACCACAGCAGAGCTGGCAATAGTGAGAAAGCAACAAAGGACAGTCTCCAAGCTGACAGTCAAGGACATCCAGAGGTCATTTTGGCAACTCTCCTGTCCCAGGAGCCTCGGCTGCACCTAAATGTTCCCAAACAAGTACAGCAGGGCCTCTCCCTAAGTACTGCATGCAAGGAGGGGCTGGTTCCCCTGCAGCCTGCACTATACCCTGGAAATCCCACCCAAGCAATCAGTCTGAGAGCTTCTGGTGGCTCCTTGGTCAGCATCCCTTTGGTTCCCAGGGCTGCAAAAGGACAAGCTCTCAGGTTGTCTGGGGACTGCACCCACCAGGGCAACTGCTGCTCTGAGTCCCTGTCCCTTTGCAAAGCCCCTGGTTTTTGCCCTTCCTGGGGCAGTAGCAAGGTGGAGTGGAATGAGGAGCTGGCTTAGCTCCATCTCCCTGCCCAATCACGAGGGTGGACGATGAGGGCATCCATCTATAGTGTCCCCAGCATCTTCGGCACTTGCCCTGGGCTGGACCTGCATCAGGGAGAGGACAACCACCGTCTGGAGTCACATCCAAGGACCACAGCTCAATGCTGGCTCCCAATGTCATGGGGACAGCAGGTGGGACATTTCTCCCTTCAGCTCTTTTTCCTTCTTTGGAACAGTATTAACTCTGTTACAGGAGCACGTGAGCTCTTATCTCTGCAGAGGCATGAAGTTCCTCCCCAAGCCCAACTCTAATTCAAAAGCTCAAGAGCAGACCTTGGCTCCACGTGTGTGCAGCCAGCTTGCCTGGGGAGCAGGCAGCGCACAGACCTCCTGCCTGCCAGCCTGAAACAGGCACCTGCCACCCACAATTCAGCAGCCTTCAGGCAAATGCTGATGCTTTGGGGTTTTGCCTTCCCTGAGGCAAGCCTGGGAAAGAAGCGAAGGTGCAATGTCACCTCCAGACACCATCTTGGAGGAACAGCAGCCTGGCTGCCCTGCAATAGCAACCTAAACCAGGGAGAGCAAGAGAGCACAGCTGGCTGCTGCTTGCGGTGCTCAACTGTCTCAGAGGGGCTGGGGACGAGCAGTGACCGTGACAAAAACACTTGCAGGTCCTCTCCTTTGACACACCCGACAACAGCAGTGGTAGAAATTTCCCTTATCTGCAAAATCCCTGGATCCAGCCCCTTGAAGTTGTGGCCAAGTATTTTGCAGCAAGGCTCCAAGTGCACCAGCTAATGGCACATGCATTGTGCTCATGCTTAGTGAGGCTGCAAAAGTTTCAGCTTCTGAAGCCTGCCGGCACGAAAGTGCTGCTGGAGGGGCACAGCACCTTCACAGGAACTTAATCCTTTTTAAATCTGGGAGGACAGATTTGCATTGCTGCCCGTATACATGGCCACAGGATGCCTTGTAATTGCCTTGCTCCTCACATGCCACTTTGCTGTTCGGAAAAAAAGGAAGGAAAGCAGCAGCTCCTTAGAGGGGCCCAAGGAACTGGCCAGAAACAGGCAGCCCATCTCCTCACCAAGAAGTCAAAGCAGTGACTCAGCCCCGCACGGAGCCTCCTCCCTCCCCACAGGCGAGTGCCTACCCAAAGCATTAAGGGATAAATATACATCCACACGTGCTGGATACAGAGCCCCAAATTAGCCAGCAGCGTTTAGGATGGGACTCAAACCAGCAGAAGGTGAGAAATGCCGAGAACATGAAGTGCTGGCTCCTGCCAGCCCTTGCTCGGCAGTAAGGGCAGCACTAGATCCCTGTGCCCACGTTCATGGCTGGCCAGGGAGTTTCTTCCTCCTCACACTCATTCCAGGCTTGCCTCTAAAAAGGAAAGAAAATCTTGGGCAGGGGTTTTGGAGAGAGCCGTCTGGGCTTATCAGGGAAATCCTGATAAAGACTGCTTGAAACGGGGATTACAGCCATGCAGGCAGACGGGCACCACGCAGCTGCTTCACCGGGATGAATTCTTCCCTGGGTGGGCGGCAGCGGCTGGGTGGTGCTGCACTGGGCATGGCTGCCCCTGGCTGGCTGCTTTGGGCAGGTGGGAGCCCCACTCGGGCAACTGGGACGGGTGACTCAGACCCCCATCACACTCTTGGGCTGCACCAGCACCAAAGTGGAGAGGTGACAGGGGCACATGGCCACTGTGATGCACGCCACAGCCGAACACATCCCCATCCACCCCTGGGGTGCACCCTACTTTCCCTGTAGGTCCCACCAAGGGGATGTGGCCCTCATGTGGTCAGGCCACCAGCATCCTAGGGAGACAAAGCTGGGTGCCTCTTATCATCCCATAATGCACCAGCTCCCTCCAGCCTTCCCAGCCCAGAGGGATCTGTACTGGGTGGGCAGCCACCCTCCAGTACTGGGGAGGATGGCAGAGGTGGAGATGAAGGAGAGTGCTATAAATAAGTGTAAATACAGCAAGGAGGCACCTGGCCAGAGCTGTGAAGGTCACCGGAACGTGTGCCAGCAGATAAGCAACCCCCCTTCCCAGTGGCATTTGACAAAATGTCACTGTGAATGAGGGAGAGGTGGTGTCAGGTTGTGCCTTGGCCTGGCCACCCCTCACCACCCTCCAATATTTATAGCCTGAGAGCCCCAAAAGAGAGGGTGAGGCAGTGAAGGCAGAGGGGACCCTGCCTGCAAACCCACCGATGTGACACGGCAGCGGAGACACGAGGAGAGCAGAGGCAGGGCTGTGCAGCAGTAGCTGCAGCTCCCTCACCAACCTCCCCAACTTTGCACAGGAATCTCCCGGGCTGCTGGTTCTGCACAGAGCTATGCAACACCCCGCTGTCCTGAGAGGGCATTTCACCCCCTGCGCTCTATTGATTTTTAATTTATTTTTAATTTCTACTAATCTGTTTTAATGATTCAGCCCAGCCAGCAAGAGGAAAAACCAGCCCTTAAAGCCTGGATAAAATAAATAGCGGCTTGATTCTTTTTTCCACTTGACCGGCTCAAAACCAACGGCTGCTTGTCCGCAGTGCTGTGGTGTACGGGAGCCACCACAGCAGCTCCGGGCCCTGTGCCGGGCACCCCGCTCCGGCCCGTGTGGAGCAGCCACTGTCCCGACACAGCCCACGGAGTGCAGAGCAGGTGCAGGTGGCACCAGGCCCCCGGCCCCGCGGCACCAGCCCGACATGCCACAGCCCGAGCGTGAATATGGTCTCGCTCACTGACTTTTGTCTTACATTAGAAGGGTGTAATTAAGATCAATCATGAGATGCCAGTAATAGGAAATATTAAACATTAACTGCAAACAATAAACATGAACTTGCCAGGATATCTTTGATATGGAGGAAAGATGGAAGAAATGGCACTAAACTATCCCTGAGTCACAGGAGAGAAAAAAAGAGCCTGAGATACTGGTAATAATGCCCTGAATAAACAACACTTTGCTGGAACACTTTAAACAAAGGTGTGTCTGGTTTAGGAAGAAGGGCAGCAGAAAGTATATCACAGGTTACAGAGCTGCATGTTCATACTACACTCAGTAGCTGTTTATTTGGGCTCCAAATTACAGAGCCCACTCCATTTCTGCCTGAGCTTCAGGACGGGCCAACACAGGGCTGCAGGACACACCGGTGCTGCGGGCAAGACCCTACAGCCCCAGCTGCCCTGCACAGATCCCAGACCACCTCCCCACCACAATCAACCCCCAGCACAGCACCACCGAGCACCAGGCAAGGGCAGGAAAGGAGAACTGATGGTTGTTTTGCCCCATATAAGGAGAGGTAGACTCGGCTCCTCTCAACACTGGCTCATGGAAATGGCACCTGGTGACTGTGGCTGCTGCCAAGCCCTGTGCTGTGCCGGCCCCTGCAGCTGCCATGTCCCCGGGATACGGTCTGCCAGGCAGAGGGCAGTCCAGGCAGTGCCAGCACGCTCCAGCACACACAGCGTGCTGATAACAGTGCCTCCCAGTGCAAGGGAAGTGTGACAGCTTTATGCTGCACCCTTCAAGCCAAACAGCAGCACCCCATGGCAACCCTGACAGCCAGACCAGCAAACGCCATCCACCACTCAACTGATCCCAGCACAGCAGGGAGCAGCACTCCCAAAGAGGTGGCACAAGCCCTGCAACCTCAAGAGACTCCACACAGAGGATGCGCAGCAGGACAGGGAGCAGTGAGGACCATGGCCAAGGCCAGGGGGTGCACTGAGACCCCAACTCGCAGCTGGAGGCGGCAGGCTGGGGATCCCTAGGATCTGGGGTGCCCCTGAGCTCCAGCCATACTGATGGCACAGGAGGGCCAGGCTGTGCCATGGGAAGAGGCAAGCGCCTGACTCACCAAGGAGCTGCCTATTAGCCAGCTCTGCTGGTCACAAAAAATCCCCATGATGGCAACTCCCTCATTTTGAAAGGAAAATATAAGGGGGTGATTATTTTCAGACCTTCCTCTTCTGATGTCCTCATAGCCAGCAGGCACATGATGGCTGTGGGCAGACAGACGCCAGTAAGGAGGCTTGCACACCACAGCCTGGTGTTACCCCTCTGCCAGGTCTGTGGCCAGCATCTGCAGGATGCTCTTCACCTCCCCAGGACACAGGCACCTTTCTGGATGTTGCCGATGCTCCCATGCAGAGCAGAGACTGCCTGGGCAGCCTGTCCCCTGCCGGGAACACTCCCAGTCCCTTTTGGCAGGGAGGTGGCAGGCAGAGTAGGGAGGAAAGCATGTCTCCTGCCTGCCTGCCTGCAGGTTGTGTACTGAAGCTCGGAGAGATGAGGAGGCCTTCCCCACCACAGAAGACAGTGCAGTGCCCTGCACTGCTCAATGCCACCCGTGCCGCTGGCAGCAAAGTACCCTCTTAGTGCTAATCAGGACGAGGCAGGAGACGGGGAAGGTTCAAGCTCGGGTTAAGAAGGCGCAAGGAGGATCTTCCCGCATTAGCCTGACCTCCCAGTGGGTCCAGCCCTGACACTCCGCTGCCACAGGCATGCTCTGGTGAGGCACTGTCACCAAACCCAACCTACTGTGACCCTCAACAGACCCTTTCTCCTGCCAGAAGTTGTGCTGACCCTCCTGCGTGGGGGCTTTGGGGGACCCCCTGCTGTGCCCAGCTCCCACGTGAAAAATGAAGTCTTAAATTGGAGGCACCAGACCTCGAAGGATGGAAACCACTGTGGAAAAAGCAGAACTGCTCAGTTCTGTCCATACCCCCCTGCCAGGCCTGTCTGCGCATGCCTGGGCCCATATCCCGGTGGAGGTGGGAGTGCCAGCCCTGCCCATCCTCCCTGCCAGGCGGGTGGGTGCTGCTGGCCACCCCTCGCTGCATCGCCCTGCTGCAGGGCAACAGGCAGTGCTGTCTGCACCAGCTCCTGCCTGCTGCCCTGCACAAGGCCCTGGCACGCCATGGCCTGGCCATGCTGCCTGCACCTCATGGCTCCCCATCAGCAGGGTCCCCTGCAAGAGCAAGGAGAGGGGTCCTCCCCACCCCTTCTCCTGAATCACGGGCTCTCTCCTCCCCCTGCTCTGGCTGGGCCCATCAGCTGGGCACCGCAGTCCCCTGATTAAATTATTGCCCATTTTCTGCAGAGCGCCTGGAGGTGTCCTGGCCAGAGGAGATGCGTCACCACCCACCGTGGTCATCGCTTGGCTCCATTCTGGCACAACTCTGCCCGCGTTCTCTGGGAAAGCCAGCGAGGGGGGAGTCAGGGAGCCTGGGCATTGGTGGGCAGGCATGGCACAGGCACTGCCACCTCCAGGGCTTGCCCAGGGAGGCCTGGGCCAGCACAGCACCTCAAACCTGCAGAGAGCTGGGTCAGGTGCATCGGCCTGTTAGTGACCCAAACCACCTACCAAAGTGGTGGGGAAGGGGGATGCTGCGCAGATGGGAATTTTCCACATCAGCAGACCCATGGCTGTGGAATGTAGGCATCATCCATGACAGAAAATCACCGATATGAACTGATCAGTGGTATTGGTACTATTCCAGTTATTACAGTGGGGAAACTAAAGCACAGGAAGGTGAAATGAGCACAGGTGGTTATAGCAGGTCCTGTGACCACAGGTTACATACATGGCTCACAGGGTGGCTGGTGGAAGCATTGATCCTTGAGCTTGGATCCTTGAGCAGCACCTCTGGGGCTACCGTGCAGGTGCTGCCAGCACCCGCTGCACTTTCACTAGCACAACCTGTTTGGCCTGGGGATTTCCTGGTGCTACACCAACCCGCACAAGGCTTTGCTGTGCCTGGGTCTGCACTGAACTGCTGATGGAGTCCCAGGAAGTGGCAGGTCTCCCAGCCAGGTCACCTTCCCCCAAGGACCTGGGGCTGGGGCTCTGTCCCTGATTTTTGGCTCTGCAGGGAGCATTTCTGCCAAGCTGTCTGCTTCTCTGAGCTTTCCCCAGTGTCAGGACCAGGCATTTGCTCACTTCTCCACCTCTGCAAACAACTGACTCACCCCAGAAAGAAACCGCTCCAAGATTTCCAGATAGAAAAATCCCTCCGAGGGCAAAACGCTCCTCCGGGAGCACATGCAAACCCAGGCAATCACCCACATACACAAAGCTTTGCACTACTGCAAATTCCCACCTGCAAGGCACCACACCTTTCCCCTCCCCAAAACCCCAGCCCGACAGGCTCCAGTGGGAGCTGCATGCCCAGGTGGGGTCTGCCCGCACCCCGCTGCAGAGGCTGGGAGCTGAGACCCCTCTCCCCCTTCCAAACCAGTAGGGGTGAAGCCCACAGACATGACTTTCTAAGTGTAAATCAGACCCTTTTACCCACTCCATGTCCTGTTCCAGCTCCCTCACAACCCTGCCCTGAGCTTGCCAGCTCCCAAGACTTATACCCCACTATTTTTGGACTAGATGATCTTTCAAGGTCCCTTTCNTATCCCACAACCTGGTGGCCAGGAACCAGTCTGACCCAGCATCTCTGCCCCTGGGTCAGGAGCATGAGAGCCAAGGGTCCTCTTTGGCATCTGGGCAGCCACCACTGCCCCGGCAGTGCCACATCCCAGATCTCCATTCAGGTCTCGCAGGGGTTAAGGCACCTGCTTGGTATGCCATCTTCATACACCTTGAATGGTCCCATCGCCTGACAGCAGCTCCCCAGTCACGTGAGCAGCTTCAGTTACTGGCCCCACTGCCACCTTTGCACCTTGCTTTTATTCCGTCCATCTACCAGCTCCAGGGAGGCCACCCGCCTTTCTCAGCTGCCTCCACTCCCTGCGGCAGGGGCTGCCATGTGGGAGCACAGCCAGGTGTCCTTGGGCAGAGCCTCCAATGTCACCTTGGTGGCGAGCATGCGGGTCTGGTAGGGTGGCAGGGCAGGAAGGCAGGCGGCTGCACTGGGCATGGCACTGGCTGGGAAACCTCACAGTTCACGGGGCCACGCAGGCTGAGCCCGTGGGTTGCACCTTCCCATGGCCACCACCAACAGAGGTGAATGATCCAGCCCTGCACCTCTGAGCCCCTGGCAGCATGGGCACGACGAGGACAGCAGCAAGCAAAGCCCTTGGTCTCATCATCCAATGCTCCTTTGTGAGTGCAGTTTCCCACCGTGGGCGACAGGGTGGAGCCGCGTGTCCCCAGATCCGGCCGAGCTCTGCTCGGTTATGCAAACTGCAACGGGAGCTGTTTCAACTAGTTGGACTGCTGCCTGGCAGTCAGGTGCCTTCCTCCTCCTCCTCCTCCTGAAACGGCTGCCAGTCCTCTGTGGGCAGCAGCCTGGGCTCCCTGGGTGCCTTCATCCCCACACTGAACACACCATGCCTGCTGTGAGCAAGGGGTCATCTCCCTCCCAAGAGAAGGAGGCAGGGGCAGGGGCTTGCCGTCCCCCAGCACGGTGTGCTGCTATGCCCCAGTGCGGCTGTGAACCAGCCCCGTCAGCAAGTTTCACAGTCCTTGAGGTGTCCTCAAGTGTCCCGGTCCTGCCAATGCACAGGGTGCACCACAGGCAATTAGAGGAAAGGTTGTTCACATGCAGCTCACACCCACACGACACCCATCATGCTCAGCCAGGAGCAGGGAGCCAGCACCGTGCAAGTCCTAGGGTGCAGCAAAGGTGCAGACGAAGCCATTTGCCCCATTGCTGGTTAGTTTTGCCCAGCACTGTGGCCATGCTGGCCTTTCCCAACCTGTCTGCATCCTTGGTGGGATGCAGGAACCCACGCAAACTGCTCCCTGTGACCTGCTGTGTCTGGAAGGGTGAAGTAAAAAATAATCAAGGTCCTATGAGCCACAAAGGAGGCCTCTGGCACAGCTGGTCACCATGTCTGTCACCAGCTGGCTCAGCCACACTCCAGTCTCATGACAATGTCTCCGGTGTTTGGCTCTGCCCGGAGAAACTCCCCCAGGCTAGGAGAGGAGAGGAGACAGCACATGGAAAGACTCCAAAAAGCCTCCAGAATGTTGCAAAATGGGGGAAAATACCCAGTTCCCAGCACCAGGCATCTTCATGCAAATCTCATCCTTTCTGAGCCAGTAACAACCTCACACTCCAGGACAGCAGGAAACCTGCAGCTCAACTCTACGATCTTTGCACAACACTTCAGCCTCTCCTTAAATTTCAACACAGATTGCAGGGAACTTCATATTCCACCAATTGAATCAGCAGAGGCTTGACAGCCCTGGTTCTGGCAGGGAAATGTTCCCAAACCACCCCCGGCTGCTCCCAGAAGGCAGTGGCACAGCCAGGGCAGCCAGGCTGCCACCGGAGGTTTAGTCACCCTATGGATCAGCAGCTCCACAGGGCAACAGCTGATGCTGTGCTGAAATGCAGGGTGAAGTGGGATGAAGCCAACCATCTGCTTGCACCAGGGCTGTGGAGCTGCTGCCACAGAGGGTGGCTGACCCAGGGAGCCCGGGTGGGAATGTAGAGCGAAGTGCTGCTGAGCCAGCCCTTGCACCTCTCCTTGGAAAAGGGAGAGGAATCAGCCAGCCCAGCACACACAGGACAGACACCAGCTCGGCTGCACCAGCAGCAGTCCAGGAGAGGGAGCTGACACTGGGCTGAGGTGGCACAAGAGGTGGCTCTGTTCCTGCAACATGTTTCTTTACTACAAACTTTGCAACAAAATAAGGCCTTTGCCAAACTAAATGGGCCCTGAGCCAGCTCCTTCCAAGGCTCCCTGGGATGCTCCACTCTACCCATCGCTCAGCGGGTGCCAAGATCTTGTTGTAGGTGTCAAGTTTTTCTGTTTGGGGTGTTTTTCCAGCTGGTGCTGGATGTCCTTGACAAGTTTTTTCCACAAAGGTAGCATCAAGCTGGAGGAGCAGGGAAATCTGCCTGCACTGAATAGTAAAACCCGCTGGCAACACCACGATGCTTCTCCAGACGCTGCATCTAAATATAGACTCCTCATTTATTACCCTGCCGGATGCTGGATTTGGTGCAAGAAGAGTCAGGGGGCTGCACTGACACTCCCCCTCACCCACGGCTGGGGACTGCCTCTACACATCCAGTACAGAAGCTCACACTGGCTTAAACAGGGTGCAAAGCGTAAAATAAACTATAAGCCTTCTCCCCAGATGTCTCCTGAGAAATGCAGCTGATGAACTGCTGTGGGTCCAAATCCCCCACTCTGCATCCCAGAAGGGTTTATATATGTACTGGCATGAGCAGGTCCTGCCTGGGTGGGAAGGGATTGCCCCTGCTCCAGGCGAGAGCAGCAGTGGTACCCAGACCTCCTGGCAAAGGATGGGCAGCTTTCCTGTGCCTTCCCCAATGAGGAAACGCAGACATCTCTCCTCACCCAAACCATCCACTGTCTTGAGAAACACAAGGCTGGTGTGAGCTGCCTGGGAGACTCCTGCCCAGGCAGAGCAAGCTCCCTGGACCTTTCCTGCTGCTCTCTGGTGGGGACATTGGAGCAGAGACCCTCTGCAAGAGGAAGGAGGGGCAGGAAGCCCTGCTTCCATGGGCACCATCAAGCCCCAGGCTGTGTGCTTGCTGCCTCCTTCACCACATCTGGGAAAAACAGGTTAAAAAAAGGGGAAGCACTGTAAGGAAGCCCCTACCCCCGCAGAGACGGGAAGCCGGGTTGGGCCGAGGCACTGCTGGCTGCTTGCAGCAGTCATCCTCCGGGCTCTTGGCACCAAGTCCCATTGAGACAGGGCCAAGCAGGACGGGAACTCCAGGCATCCTGCCTCCTGCCATTGGCACTGCCGTCCGGCCAGTTCACACTGGGACAGCTGCTCCCCGGGTGGCCAGGGCACCCTGCTGCCAGCACTGCCAGGTTCGGCCATGGCTCATGGGGGACCATTCCTGAGGTTCTCAGCCAGTGGCTGGGAGCTGAGCTGGGCAGCAGTAGAAACAGCCCAAGGTCCATGGACACACAGGATGCTCACACCGCAGGCTGCCAATTGCCCCATGTAGGGACAGGCAGGACAAGGTATGGGGCTCATGCAGGGCAGCTGGAAAAGCTACTCTCTGACTGACAGGTCTGCAGTCCCTATGAAGGGTCACCGCTGCAGTGCTCCTCAGCCAGACCTTACACATGGAAACAGCCCTTCATTTGGGCAAACGGCTGGGCTCATGAAGCAGAAGCACATCAGAGACCTCCCGATGCCTTCAGGGTCTGCTCCCCCTTCTTCCTTCACTCCCTGCTCAGGGACCATTCTACACACAGAAGCTTACAGCAACCCAAAACAAATCCCAAACATCATCTCTGGATGACCTCCTGCTCCCTGTGCCGACATCTTGCTGAAACAGCAGAGGGGACACATGGATGCCCTGCTTCTGCCTCCCCCCTCAGCCCCGGAGACCTTTCCCTTGCTTTCCCTAGGCTCATGGGGGCATAAACCCTTGGGCAGTAGCTGGTATTTGGGTAAGAGGCCATGGAGTACTGAGGAGGCAGAGCCAGGAGCACACACAGCTGTTGTCCTCACAGAGGGATGGCTGCGGCTGCAGCCGTCTGCCCATCAGGACAGCAGCAGCGCATGCTCCAGCAACTCTCCCACGGCCGCCAGCAAACACCCCCGGGACCCCTGAGTCCAGATGTGAGGGGTGGCAGATGGGGGAAGCAGAGTCTGCCTGCCTGCAGCTCTGCCCTCCCTGCCTGCAGCTCTCTGGGCTGGAGGGGCCTCCCCAGGCACCACTGCTTTTGCCCCCCAGGACCACAGCTTCTTTTGGATGGTAACATGTGCTGGGTGAGGTTTTGTTGCTGTGCTGCTGGAAGGATTTGTGTCTCCATCCCTGATGGGATGCTCTGTAACAGGCTCCTTTATCCTGAACAGCTCACGTCCCCTGGCTGTGCCACCCTCATCACCCTCCTCCAGCTAATGACAGTGACCCTCTCCCACCTCTCCCTGCAGGAGGATTTTGCTAACGCCTGCCAAGGGATTTGCAGATATAAAGGGCTCACTAAGTGCTAACCGTGCCCGGGGGCCGGCTGGCATCCATCCTGGCAGACACCCAGCACTGTCCTGGAGAAACCTCTGCAAAAATCGCACCTTGTGTCTGGCACCCCCCAGCCCCAGGCAGCCCCTTGCTCAAGCCATCGCCCCTCTGCAGGGGCACAGGTCCCATGGGAAGGCAGCAGTGCCTGGGTAGCGAGCACAGGGGACATCCAAAGAAGGAAAGGAAGGAGTCAGATGGATGAAGGAGCCGGCTGGGCTCCCTGGCTGGCCAGCCAGCCCATACTGTAAAAGGAGTGGGAACAGGGACTGCACAGCTCTGGCTCCAGCAGTTTTAAGATGGCTGTGAAGCCGAGAGGAGGAGGAGGAGGACATTAACCCTCCCAGCATTCCACTACAGTCAGAAGCACCACAGTGAGGACAAATGGCAGGTTTCCCAAGACTCCATTTAACAGCAGATCAGGGTCCCCCCTACTCCCACCTGACAAAGTGCAGCTGCTGATGCTTTCAGGCCTGGCAGCACCGAGTTAGGAGCTGCTGCCCTCAGACAGGGCGTGGGAAGGAGGAGGAGGAGGAGGCACACAGCAGATGCCTGTGGGAGGGAGGTGATCCTCCCAGGGTGCAAGACACTCAGGCAGGGTCTCCAAGACCCTTGAACTTGTACTCCCCAGGAAGGTGCCCTCTCCCTCGCACTGCCCCCAGGAAAGAACCTCACCAGGGGTTCAGCAGCACAGAAGGGTCAGGGAACTGGCACCCATGGGTGCCACCCCTCTGGGCACATGCCCATTGCATTGCCATCCCTTGATGGCGGCTCAGTGGAGAACAGCAGGGCTGAGTGGTTGCTCAGCTTCCCTCCTCCTGTCCCTGTGGACATGCACGTGAATAATCACTTTTTTCCTACTTAATGTTTTCCTTTAAAAACATCAGTCTTGGCCTTCCCTGTGTTCTTCTGTGGGATTCATCAGAGCTGCAGGAACCCAGGCGCAGCGACTGGAGGAGTAAAGGTATCAGGCACTTAACAGCAACTTCCCTTCTCTGAAATGTTTATTGGTCATTGACGTCAAGTAATTATTGAGAATTATTAATTAAGAAAGCATTTAAGAGCGTTGCTTTTGTTGAGGTTTCGTCATTACAATTAGTTTATCGGCCAACAGGAGAAACATCAGCCTTTGCAGTTGCTTGGAGTGCAGCAAAGCACCTATAATTAATTTCCCTTTCCGCAGCAAGCATTTTGCTTTGACCTGCCTTGGGGACTTGCCTTTCTCCAGGTGTGCCAACCACAACAGCTCTGGAAACACCCAGCCAAAGGGACCTCAAGAGGCTGTTGGATGGGAACACCGTGTCCCCTTTAGCCTGTCAGAGGCAACTATGCATGGATAGCGACTCTTTTTGGGAAAGCATCCTGGCCAGATGCCCTGATCCCAGGGAGGAAGCTGCAGGATTAATGGGGTTGAGTCCTGTGGTCTCTCTAGGGTCACCCTGCCATGTTTCCATGCCACCTACTGGGGTGTCCCTGGCTCCTATGGCACGCACCTCTCTGTGACAGCACTGGCACCCTGACGCAGAGCACCTCGCTGTGGACAAGGGCTCAGGCACACCGTCATCTGCAGCCTAGCATAGTGGGCGATTCGGCACCAGACCCTGCCCCTACCCCACATTTACTGGCACCCCCATGGCACTCTGCCCAAAAAGATGGGCTTGTGGTGGGCAGAAAACTGATGGGGCCCACAGGAGATGTCTCTATGCAGCCACCTGGGGCAGCTCAGACAACTGCTGCCTCTGGGGGCTCCAGCTCCTCTCCTACCAAACCACAGTCCACTTGGCTAGCCCCGCTCCCATGGGGCAGCAGTACAAGCCCTCCCAGAAGGCCATCTCCTCCCTGAGAAACCATCTGAGGCCCACCTGGGTGTAGACTCCAGAGCACCCGTGATGCCTCCTTTCCTCCCCAAGGTGAGCCTTCTGCCATAGCTACCACGTGGCGGGGTGTCCCACCAGCAACACTTCAAAAGAGATTTTCTTTCCTTCCCATCCTGGGGAAGTGGCTGGGTCCCAGGTGTTTGGCACTGAGAGGCACTGCATTGGCAGCCCAGTGCTTTCCAAGAGTACCTCCAAGCCCGTTGTACACCAGCAGCACCCACTGCAAGCAGCAGCAAGAAGCTGGAGGTGCCTGGAGATTAGGACAGTCACACCAGTACCAAACCAGAGCAGGGATGCAAGAACTGTGCTTGAAGCAGTGGAACTTTGGTGGCTTATTGCTCCCTTATTTCCTCTGCATACCTGCTCACGCAGACCTGTGGCCAGCAGCAACACGGCTGCTCCAGCACCGCTAAGCATCCAACACCCTGGCCTGGCTGGAGGGAAGGGGATGGCCAGGAGGCAGGCTGACCCAATGGGACACAGGGCTGCCTCTAGGGATGGGGGCTTGAGTGCTCCCTGGGCTGGGATCCTGCCTCAGTCCAGGCACAGCCAGGCAAGCCTCAGGCTGGTCCCTCCAGCAGCAATTCCTGCTCACTCCTGTCTCTGCTGGGGCACCGTCAGCTATTCCTTCCCTGGAGAGCTGGGGTGCCAGTGGGTGGGTAGGCTGTGAGAGGTGCTGAGGAAGCAGGCAGGCAACTGCTGCCCGCGTGCCCTCGGCAGTAGGCAGACTGCAAGCAAAGAGATCCTGCAGCCCATCCTCAGAGCAAGGTGCAGGCAGCTGCTGCCCAGGCATCCTCAGCCCTGTGCTCCCAGACCAATGCTGGTGCAGCCCCAGTGCACACACACACCCCACGTGCGGCACTACAGCCCCCGCTCTGCAACTGGGTCAGCTATATATAAACAGAACCGCCCCAGCAGTGCTGGTACCAGGCACCTTCCTGCCTTACATCATTGCCACCCTAAAAACTATGGCCTGGAGAGGGGGGCTGGCTCAGCCCAAGCTGTGGCAGCCGTGAAATGCTGCCGTGCTGCCAGAGGTGCTGCCAAATCTGGTTCTTCGCAGCCATTACCCCAAGGGCTCCCAGCACTGCACCCTGCTCAGCCAGGGCAGCCACTGCAGACTGAAATCTGTGGGACAAATGCTACCAGGAGGCCTCAGCCACAGGCTGTGTGCATCCTCCTCCACACAGAGCAGGCCCTCAGGAGAGAGATTTATACTTCCCTTTATCCAAACCAGGCATCCAGCTCCCAAGCACCAAGGAAACAAGCTCAAAACCCCTCATTAAGGCTGGGCAGACACCTCCTGGCACGAGGCACCCAGGCACACCTGCTGCTCAGCCTGCTTTGCCTCACAGGGTGACATCGAGCAGCTCCAGTGCAGCACATCACTGCGTAAGGATGTTGTGCAGGAAGACTGTTCAGCAGGGCAGTTTAGTCCCAGTATCCCCCATTTGCTGCACCCCAAGGGCAGATGCCTTCCCCACTGCAACCTGCCCCCCTCATTGGCACAGTTGCGGTTTGTGGGTGCAGGAAATCTGGAGCCCAGGAGAGGCATGGTTTGGGGTGCTTTGGGCTGCTGCCCAGTCAGCAGCACACAGGAGGGGAGGGCTGGTGTTCATCCTGCAGCCCTGCAAGAAGCTGAAAAGCCCTTTGCAGCCTGCAGGTCTACAGTTGTCTACTGCAGTTGTGCATCAACAGCCTCTCACCCAGCCCGGAGGGTGGGGTATTAGGGAAAAACACTTTAATGAGGCAGCTTGTTAAAGGCAGGAACGGATTAGCCCAGGAACCTGAGGAACTCTGTGACTGCCGAGTTCAAGAATAGGAGAAATTGGCCTTTCCCTGGCAGTGGTGGGAGATGCTGCCTCAAAGCAGTGGGCTGAACCCATGAATCCTCATAGCCCTTTCAAAGCTCTGCACCCTCCCAGGAGTCTGCATGAGCTCTGAAGATGGAAGATGCTGGGAAGGGAGGACCATAGCTTGACTCTTATGAAAACATCCTCTGAAATACAAGTAGAAAATACTCCATCCCCAATAGTCAAGTTCAGGCATTGCCTCCCCCACTGATCAAGCAAAGTCCCAGCACCAGCATGAACTTCCAGCAGGGATGCTCCAGGGAGAAAGCCTTTGGCACGAAACAGCCCTGACAGACAGGAGCAACGTGGGAGGAGAGGAAAAGGCAAGCAGAGTTCAGAGTTACAGTCACCAGAGAAAAATTAACCCTGGAAAAAAACCCTACTTTTCCATTTCCCAGTGCAGGGAAAGGTTTGCAGTCAATCTCTTTCCACAGCCAATTGAAATGCTGGTGAGCAGTGGAAGTGCCGGGTAAGTGGGACACTCCGGGATGTCAGGGTTACCTCAAAGCCATTTGGGCAGCAGGGAGAGAAGAATCAGGCCCATGCAATGGCTGTTATGAATGAAGATGGGAGCAGTGCTGCTAAAGATAACTTTGTGAACAAGTAGCACCAATAGCAGTACTATAGGGTGCATTTTTTGTGCTTTCTGCAAAACTCTCTGGCATTGGTGAGCACTAATGGACTGAGCTCTGCTACAGTATCAGGGAAGAGACCATGCAGGGGCATCACCAGAGCCCAGTGGCAAACGGATGCCCTCGAGGAATAAGGACCAGCAGTGAGTGGCCGACAGAGCCGGCCACCCATCGCCGCCGCAGCAGACCAGTGCCGGCCAGGCATTCAGACCGAGGATCCCGCGCGGGAGCTGCTGGCGAGGCTGCCGCCATGCCGGTTTCCATGACGACTTCAGCACTTGGCGTGAGATGGAGATGACGGGATCAGCCAGGAAAGTAACTGAGCGGAGCTGGCGTCCTCCGTCTGCCACGGCCGGCGGCACAGCCCTGCCAGCCCTGCGCAGCCGGCTGGCACAGGGAGAAGCCCCGGGAGCTTGCGGGCATCTGGGTCCCCCTCGCCTTACAGAGTGTGCGCTGGCTGACAGTTGTCCTTGTGGAGCCTGCCCATGCCATCAGTTCCCCCCCGACACCTCTATCAAAGTGCAGTCCAGGTCCTGATCCCCTGCCCCTTGCTGGACAGGTGCACACCCAGCACTGCAGCACTTGGACAGCTTTGTGCCCCTGGCTCTCACCCTGGCACTGCATTTACACTCCTGGTGGGGCTGTCTCCCCAGGAGCACCACCTCTGAGCACACGCGTCCCTTCATGCCCCAGTTTGTGGTGTTGGGGCCAGCCAACCCAGTGGGAAGCCTGACTGGGTGGTATCCAGCTCCCCTCTGCAGCTCAAGAAGATGCTGCAGGCTGGGACCAAGATGGCATGGGGTCCAGTGGTAACTGCCCAGCAGTACCTGCCTGCGCTGGCACAGCCCTGATCCTCACTGGCCCTTGGCTCCCATGGAGGCTTTCCCTGGCTTCCACGTAATCTAAAATCGAGCGCTTTGGCCAGACATGCTCACGCAGATGCTCAGGGACACCACAAGTGGGGAACCAAACATCTGCAGCATATGACTCACAGCTGGCACAGTCCCCCTACCCCAAAAGCCACCAGTGCCCAACCCAGGAGCACTCCCTGGGGACCATGTCTGTTGCCAAGCCACCACGTGTGGCCGCTACTTTCCCAGGCTGCTGGCGGGGAGCACACAGGGCCAAGGCAGCATGGCAGGCGGCCGGGACCCCCGGCACCCCCTCCCGCTCGCCCGCAGGATCCTGCCGTGTGCCCTTTTATTCCAGCAGTGCAATTAGCCTTGCTGACCCCTGAAATCCTCAGCCTCTCTAAGCAGCCATGCATTAAATCCCGGATCCAAGAGTGGAAATAGACTTTCGTAAAAGGCTTATGGCCCTATTTATTACATTTTACGCATGACGGAGTCCGACAGCACGGCAACGGCGCTGCGGTCAGCACCGGCTCTGCCTCCACACCAAGGCAGACAGACAGATGGATAGACAGGGTCTGGAGTGGGCAGCATAGCCTCGGTGGGTGGCTCCTCCTGGCCAGGCTCAAGTTGCCAGCTGAGTGCTCCCTCAGACACAGGCAAGCAGGGGTATCGATCGAGATGAAAGCTAACACCGCTCTCAGGCTGGGTAACTGTATCCGCTCCACATTTGTATTCCTTAGCGCAGGGCAGGAGAGCTGCAGCCATCTGCTGGAGTGGCTCAGGGAGCCTGGGCACACTGGGAGCCCTTCAGCCACATCTCCACCACGCTGCCTCCTCCCATTTCCATGCGCAGCCTTTACCTTCTCTATTTCACCTCCACCTTGCTAGGGCCAAATAACACAGACTTGAGGAGGGCATCACCAAAGCAGCAGGGTCCTTCCTTTGGACCTAGGCACCTGTGCCCAGCAGGGCTGCCACAGACCTGCCTGGTCCCTGCCCATTCGATGGAAGCTAAAGAGGCATCACACCAACTCTGCAAGGTTGGATGAGGGCAGTGTGAAAAGCCATCATGCACATGTTCACTGACACCTCCCCAGCAGTCCCAGATGTGGCTTCTGCCCCAGTGATATGGCAGGGGTGGCAAAAGATCCTGCACACTGGGGTGAGTGCTGACATGAGGCTGCACAGCTCTGAGCTGGGCAAAGGGCACAGCGAGGGGCAGGGATGGGCAGCAGGGAGATGTGGAAGTGCACAGGGAGACAGAGCTTCTGCGTACAGAAGAATCAACAAGAAAAGCAGAGAAGGTTGAAATAGCTGAGGGACCCTCTGCTTTCCTGCAGAAAACATAAGGCAGCTCCTGCGCATCTCCATCAGGGCCCAAAGAGCAGGAGAGATCAGGGAGCCCCTGCAGCAGAGCTGGGCCAAGGAGCCGAGCTCTCACTGTCAGCACTGCAAAGCAGGGAGGAGCACAGGGGACACAAAGAGGTGCCCGTCCATGTGCTTTTAAATAGCCATCTGCAGAGACTCAAGCATCATGTGTCCCATGCTCCACGTCCCTGGGACACCAGCACACATGGACACAAATAGCTACTTCCCACTTCCATGGAAGGGACCCATGGCACTCTCATTGCAGGGCAGTTAAGAGATGTCAAGAGAAAAAAACAAAGGCCATCTTGTGCACCTCCGAGAGACTCCGTTTCCATCAACACTCGGTGCAACAAGCAAGCCTTGCTGATCCCAGGTGGTACAGGAGAACCCCACCACGCAGGAAGCTAGTGAGGTGGTCAGACCACTCAGGCAAACCCATCTCTTGTGCTCACTCTGAAGGCAACGAGGGGTCTCGTGTATGAAGAAGCAGAAGCAGGTCCATGGGATGTGCACAGTGCCCAGATCCTGCCGCCGTCTGCGTCTCACCAAGTGTACAGGCCCCAGTGCCAGCGTGGGTGGGGAGCCTGTGTCCCA
>VWZY01012409.1:1021724-1040222 GCA_013399075.1 Chloroceryle aenea
TGCTGCTGCTTCAGCAGTAGCCAGGGGAGCCCGGCTGGTGGCCCGGTGCTCCCACGGCCCATCTGTGGATGCATAGACTTCTCCCCACGTTATCCCACAGACAGGCATGACCCTGGCCACATGCCCCTCTGCTCTGCCATCACTTCCTAGCTGTTTAGCCGTGTAAAAGGGTTTGGAAAAAACAGAAATGCAAATATAAAACCGAGAAAGTAATTGCACAGACTGGGCCATTGGGAGCTAGCAGCTATTTGGTGTGAAGTTGTTTTTTTCACTCATGAGCTGTTTGCATCCTTATAAACAAGCTATTGAGAAGAGAGGCTGATCTGCAGCCAGATCCTGCAGCCGGGAGCTTGTCCCCAGCCTGGCTGCAGGGAGGGGATGGTGGCACCTGGGTTTTTCCAGGCTGAGCCACAGTATCCCAAAACTGTCACAGTAAAAAGGACTCTGAGTTTTTGGTGACTCACACAGGTCACAGGCAGTGTCTGTGTCTAGGGCCAAAGCCCCCACAGGCCAAGCTGAGCTCTCCAGCACAGCCCTTCCCTCTGGGACCATCCCCAGGGTGCAAGCCAGCCCCCTCAGCTAAGGTGTGGGGCTGATGTGGGCTGGGCACGGCAGCATGGGGGCCTGCACGCATTTGCTCCGCTGGCTCCCACCTAGACCTGGTGCCAGGAAGGCCAGCCTGCCCTGCTGCCTTCCCTGCCTGCATCCCATCCTGCCCCCCAAGAGGCTGGGCACAGCTCGTGGGGCTGAGCTGGGGGCCCTGAACTGAGAACATGAAATGGCCCTGCCTCATCCTTGTGCTGGAGGGGTGCTGCAGCACATGGGAGACGTTGTGGATGTCTAAACAGAGCAGGAGCGCAGCAAGAGGAGCCAGGGATGGGAAGAGATAAAAGCACAAATGCCCAGGCAGGTCTTCAGTGGAGAAGCCAGATCACAGCGATGTCCCCTGTCTGGGTGGGTGACTGGGGTAAAGTCACCCTGTGAGAGAAGTCCCCAGCGTGGCCTGTGCCTTATGGGCTTAGGGAGAGATGTGGCCACAAGAGCGACACACACACATGGCTGGGCAGCAAGGGCTTTACCTGGCTGTGGCCTTGGGAACACAGATAGTGTCCTTCCCTTGCAGGTGGCAGCAGGGACTCAGTACTTGCCCAAGCACTTTCTGAAGCAGCAAAACACCTGACCAGGTGGCCTTTGGGCTGGCACTGCAAGGATGTCAGGAGTTCCCCAGCTCCATCCTTGGGATGGTGCTGTTACTTCTCTGTCCAGAGAAGCCATTGCCCCTTGAAGTATGTCACCACCACTTTGCTCCCATCAGCACCCTGAGACTGGTCACATCAGGGCAGGAACCATGCTCCCGCCACTGCCGAGGGAGTCCTGGGAGGGCAGTGTCCCTGCCCCAGACAGTGTCCTCACCCCACCACAGCCAGCACAGTGGGGTGGCATCTCCGGCCACCTACTCCACCCCAGGTGGCTCACACCCTGACTGTTGTTGCCTCAGGCATATTTCCCATTCCAGGCCAGTTTTCCAGACACTGGCTAACCTGGCTCTGGTGAATTCTTTGCAGGATGGTCTTGCCATCGAGTCCTGTGAGGAGCAGCTAACGCCTCCTTCCCCTCCGTGCAAGCTGTTTCCTTCCTGCCCTGCCACTGGCCCCATGCTACTATTGTCCAGCCCTGCGGCTGGGACTGCTGCAGCTCTGCTCCTGGATGCTCCTGGATGGCTTGGGGACCAGGAGCAGTGTCACATGCTGTCACCACTCCAGGACTCCCCAGAGAGGTGTGAGAACAAGCTGGCTGCTTTGGCCTGGCTCTCCTTACAAGGAAAAAGCAAACAGGCGCCGGCTGGGCGAGCACAGTTGTTTGTGTCCCAGGGTGAGGTTTTGTGCTCAGGTTAAGCCAAGCTAAAGAGTCCCAGCAGATTGGGCTGACCCCTGGCACTCTCAGCACTGGCATCTTTATGGGCAGCCAGCACTCCCACCCTGCCAGCATGAAACCTGGCAAGCAGTGGCAGGGCATGGACTGTGTGTGGGACCCTGCAGCCTCTGCGGAGGATGGCAGGGAGGCAGGACTGCTGCCTTCTCCTGCAACACAGCCAGGTTTGTGTAACCTCATGGCAAAACTGTTTTTATAGGATGCTTCTCACAGAGCAACCTTTGTGGCATTATCCAGCCCTCTTCATACCCACTGCCACAGCAGGAGCACACTGCCAGCTCTTTTATGGCAGTATTTAATAAAAAAAACTGGCTCCAAGCTGCTGGTAAGACAAGGTCTCCCCTTGTGAGATGACCACAGGCCTAGTCCTGCAGCTGGAGAAACACCTGCTTGATGGTGCTGTGCTCCAGCTCAAAATAGGCATCGCAGTAAAAGCACCAGCAAGAGGAGGCAGGTTTGCAGGGTGGCAGGAGCATGCAGCTGCCCAGAGTGTATGCAGCCATCTGGGGGGAAGGTACCATCTCAGCCAAGAAGGTGATTATTGCCTCCCTACATCTCACCTGGAATTTCTACTGACTCTTGGAAAGCCATTCGCTGTCAACAAGGATTTTCCCAGATACTCAAAACCTGAAATTCAGAGCGCTCAGATGAAAGCTGAAGCCATCAGGGGGCTCTCTGCGAACACTCCAGAAAAGCTTTGAGTTAGTCAGGGCTTGCTCAGAAAATAAACACAACTTCCAGCCATGCAAAGCACGACAGTTCAGGCTATTGCCTTATAACAGCAGGCGGGGGTTCCTCTCCGAGCAGCAGGTTTGTACAGGAAAGTTACATTTCCTCTATTTAATCTTTTCCATTATTACTGTTCTTTGGATTTCTTTCCCGTCTTGAAAGGACTTCGTGACCACACGCTGCTATCAGCCATTCATAGTGGAAATGAAAACATGGGGAAAAAAATAGCAGCTCAAGAATGTGCTTGCAGGTGTGTCCTAATCACAAAACATCT
This sequence comes from Chloroceryle aenea, assembly GCA_013399075.1. Lineage (NCBI taxonomy): Eukaryota > Metazoa > Chordata > Aves > Coraciiformes > Cerylidae > Chloroceryle > Chloroceryle aenea. Next base: position 1,024,660 of record VWZY01012409.1, read on the forward strand.
TCCCACACTGCAGGTCTAGGAAGTGGACTTTGCCTCCAACACCCTTGCTTTTGCATGCTGTCGAAAGCAGGGGAATCTGAGCTAAGGTGCCAGGGAAGAAGAAAAAAGCCCATGAAATGAAAGGTCTTCATTCTCCTGAGCTCGCCATCAGCATGAAACTGAAAAAACACATCGATGTAATTCCTTTCTCTTCCTTCTTCCCTTCCCAGCTAATGTAACCTATGCTTCAATCCTCCATGGAAGGGAAGGAGGGCTGTGTGTGCCTGCGAGCGACAATCCCATCCACCTACTCCACCAGGGCTGTGCCAAGGACCTGCTCCCGAGCAGGTAGAGATTGTGTTAGCTCTGGCGGTCTGGAAGGAGCTGTGGGGTCTGGCCTCATGGCTGGGAGGTACTGCCTGCACCACCAGGCAGAGCACAGGCTAAAAATAAGCAGATGAAATTTGATGCAAGCAGAATAAATTAAGAGTCAGGTCTTCATTTCTAAGAGGGTTATTTATGGGCTGTAGGCAGACCTCCTTCAACTCCTCTCGGCCTCTCTAAGGATACAACAGCTCAAGCCTCCTGTAGCCACATTTTAGTGCTTGAAGCTTCATGTCCACCAGCCTCTGTGGTCCTTCCTTCACCCCACTGGGTCCCTGCTGCCTTGTATTGCTTTTTCTACCCCACCATTTCCTTTGTTTCCCAGGGCTGGTGGCTCTGGGCCTTTATTCCACCTGTCTCATGACCCTGTTATCAGCTAAGCCAGCTGATGGTGAAAAGTGCCTGAGAAGAAAGCCAGACATTGGTCTGAGGGCACTGAATGCCAAGGTACCTGCCTTTCTGCCCAGACAGCAGTGCCTATTCTCTCGGGACCAGTGTGGAGCCATGTTCTGCTAGGAGCCCTCTGCCATCCCTTGCTTAAAGCATCAAGCAGCACTGGTATTTATTCTTTTCTTCCTCCCATTATTGCACGGATTCTGGTGGCTGCATTTCTTGCTTAATATCTCTCCTGGTGAAGGATAACAAACAGTTTGCTGGAGAGCACAATTACCCAGTTAGCAAACAAGTTATTTCATAAGGGCTGTGGTCTGCAAGGTTTCCCATCCCTGCCCATCAAAACCACACACACCAGGTCCTTCTAAGCCTCTAAGCAGGGGAAGCACTTAGTCCCTGCCTCTGCCCTGGACCAGCTTTGGAAAGCCATGACTGAGCAGCATGCAGAGGTGTGCACAGTCCATGGGAACCTGGGCAGGGGCACCAGGGAGGGATGGAGGTGTCTGTAGCACCTCACAGCTCTGGGAGGAAGGACAAATGTCTCCAGCATAGTCCAGAGCCATCTGGGGACACCAATACCCCATCACAGGGCATTGCCAGTGACAAAACTCCTTGCCCAAAGCATCCCATTGGGGTGGGGATACAATCCCACTGAGCACCTTCTGCCTGGGGCAGGGAGATAAGGAGACATGAGAAAGGTAAGAAAAGTTTAGAAGATTCTGGTGGTTTATGCTGATTAGTCATTTCCACTGATCAAGCCAACGTCTTTCCCCTGGCTGACTTTGTACAGTTTCTGCTCCTGCTCTCTTCATTGCAACCGCCCACCCGCAGAGCTGAAGCTCCACGTGACCACTGCCTCCTCCCAGCAGCACATCACACTTTCGCCCTGGGACACCCACATGCTTGGGCACCCAGGCACTCTGCTGTCAGCACTCCACCCCTGGGTGCAGTTGCTCTCCTGTGCAAGGTGAAGGTGAAGGTGTGAGAAGATAAGCAGAGCAGCATACCCTCAAAATTCACCTTCTCCTCTGGGGTCAGGTACCTCTGGAGTCCCACCAGCACCTGCTCCTCCAGGAAAATTCCTGCAAGAATGGTTATTCTGGAGCCACAGCAGTACCTGCTGCCTGTGCAGGAGACATTGTAGGAGCTGATGTCTCTTGCTCAAGAGAGAAACAAAGGGTGGGAGGGAGGCAAGAGCAGCCCTTTGAAGCTGTTGAGCCAGTCTGTGTGCAAGCTCTCCATCCCTTTTTCCACTGACGCAACTGGGAGTGCCTCTGCCTTGACAAGACTCATGTCTCGGCTACAGGCAAACATCTGCCCCTTGAGAGGCATCATTGTGTGCTTGTTTCACTGGTGAAGGCAGAAACACAGCCCAGGAATCTTAGCCAGTGTGCTGTGTCTCACAGCATAGTGAGGAGATCCAAAGCAAAGATATTGCAGTAGGCCACCAGCTCCATGCACTGCCAGGAGGGCAGGGGTGGGCAGCCCCTCAGTTTTGTGTAGTGGGCTGGAGCAGCTCATGGCCATGAGCCTTTTCAGGGGAGCAGCCCAATATCTGGGGTCCCCCTTGCCTTTGTGAGCAGATAAACAACCAGGCAGGGAGAACTGGGCATCTCCACTGGAGGCTGTGGAGAGCTGGGGGTGGGCAGCTGCTTGGCATCAATGGAGGTCTGACTGCAGATCCCTGGCCAGACAGTGCTGATGGGGCTGCCACGTGGCAAGACTGAGAAGACAGGGATGAAAAGAGGCTGAGGTGGAAGGAGAGGTCCAGGGATCCCTGGAGCCCAGCAGAGGCAGTGAAGCTGAAGGACCAGTGTTGCCCACATGTCCTCCTCTACCCACCTCCTCACATCTTAGCAAGGAGGATGCTTTACTGGGGAGGAATTTGCTGTGGAAAAAACCCATCAGCTGATACCATGGAATATAAAATGACATCCAGGAGTCCCATTTGCTGGTGGTACCGAGGTCTGGCAGCTGAGAGGAGAGTCTCCTGCTCAGCCTGAGCACCACCTACCCAGGCCTTGCAGCCCCATGCAGCTCAGCCCCCCCGTACCTGTCAGGTTATCCGGCTCCAGCAATGTGGGGCTTCCTGCCAAAGCAGCAGCGCCCGGACGAGGTGTGCTCTGCCCGTCAATTGCTTCGGCTGAAAGCAGAGCTCCCCTGTGCGTCAGCAGCCATTACTTCATCTCCTCCCTGCAGCCACAAGATCACTCCAGCGTCAGAGCGATGTCTTCATTATTAATGTGTGAAGATGAGATGCCAGCTCCAGCCCTTCCACCTGCCTTGACTCACCAGCCTACACCCCAGATGCAGGTCTCCTCCCCAGACCACGACGGTGGAGAATCATCGGCCTTGGCACTTCCCAGTTAGAGACCTCTCTGACAAGCCTTGGGTCCAGCTCTCAACCAAGGGGGATCACAAAGCCATCCAGCAAAGATGCTGGAAGAGAAGCCTGGATCATGTGGTCTGCTGCTGTGTCCAGTGATATATATGACCAGGTCTCCCACCAGTGACGTGTGAGAGGAAGACCTGCTAGGTAGATCTGCTGACCCGGGAAAGAAAGGAAGGAGCGAAGGGTCTGTTTTCACAGTGAAAGGATGTTAGCCTGTGGGGAACCACTGAGTGTGTCCAGAATTAATCTGAGAAAGGTCGGTGGTAGCAAACTATCCATGTTTGCCACCAGCACTGAGCTCTTCAGAGCAGACCAGACAAGACCAGGCTGCAAGGAGTTGCCAGGTCCCTCCTCCAAAGTAGTGGGATGGCAGGATGGCCAAGGAAACTCCCGCAAAGGGCTGAACAAACACACAAAATCCAGAGCTAACATTGTTAGCCCAGTGATGAGCTCTGCCCAGTGCATCTCCTCCCAGAAAGGAGATCTTGGGAGTAGAGATAAATGATGTTTACAAAATGTTTGGAGCAGAGAAAGCAGAAAATTGAATGTTGGAAGTGAATAGGAAAGGAAAAAGGACAAGAAAGGAAACATTGCCCTTGCATAAGCCTGTGATGTGCCCATGCTCAGGAGGCTGTGTGCATGTCTGGCTCTTCTCATTGCCTTCATCCCAGGCAATGGAAGATGTTCAGAGAAGGGAAGCAGGAATGACCCACTCTCTGGAGCAGCCTCTGTGTGAAGCATGGCTCCATGGCCAGGAAAAGAGATGACAGAGAGGGGTGTGTTACAGATCTGCATCACCTTGGGAGGCATGTGAGGGTATGGAGGGGTGATTACTCACCAACTCTTCCAGTATAGGAGTACACCCTCCAAACAAAAGCTCCCTACCTGGAGGGAAGTTGAAAACAAGGAAAAGGAAGTGGTTCTCGGTGCAATGTATAGTTAAACTGTGAAGCTCCTCACCACAGGATGTGACAGATGCAAAGCATTTAAACAGGAACTGGATGAATTCATGGAAGAAAAATCCTTTGGGTTATTAAATACAAAGAACCACCATCTGTTGCTTAAGGCTGGAAGACTGGTGGGACCTGGGGGCCTATTCTCGGGAAGTCTTGCTGTGCCCTTATTCTGTTTCTCTGTAAACATCTGCTGTGGGCCACTGCTAGAGCCGGGATGTTGGTTTAGATGAGCTGCCACATGGCTCTTATGTTTTGTCAAACCACTGCCCTGAGATGGAGCCACAGACCAGGCAGCTCCCTGGAAACATGGCACACCATGTCCTTGCCCAAGGGCAGCCTGGGCTGCTGCATTCCCAGGCTCTGCAGGGAGACTGTCCCACACACAGGGCTCAGCCTGACCTGTGCTGCTTGCTGGACCAGCTATGCCACCACAGGATTGTCCCATTCCCTTTGGCTTTAAGAGAACAGTTGAGAATAATCAACAGAAGTTCACTAGATTTCTTGAAGCACTTTTTGCAACACCTCACCATGGGAACATCCCTCTGCCCTGTCCCCTCTGGATTTTCAGACAGCATACAGCCTACAGAGAGCAAATATCTCTGCTGCAAACAGCTCTCTGGTGATGTCCTTGAAACAGAAGAGGGAAAAGAGTCTGAGAACTCATGGAAACCGTGGTGCATGTTCCAGTCACAAAAAAAATATTTCTGAAAAGTTCTTTTGCTAGAACTCAGTCCCTCCTCTTTCACAAACCCACACCTCTGTGTGCACGTCTCACCTCCACCGTTTAATGCTCACAAGAGTTTTAATCAGCTCAGATATGGCAGGAACTGGCTCTTTGGACACGGCAGCTGACTCCAGTGTCTTTTGTTTGCCAGCTGCCACATGGCCTGATGATATTATGTGATCATTGTGATAGCCAGGCAGCCCTACTGAGTTCAGCCTGAGTTTGGAGATTTCAGAACATTATCTCCAGTTCCCGGGGTGAGAAAGCAAACCTCACAGCAAGGGCGTGCAGAGAGATGCTGTCATGTGCCTGGAGTTCCCTGCAATGCACCAGTTCTCAGCAGTCGGGTACCAGCTGCTGGGTATGGAGATGTGACTCCACTGGCTTTAGCAGGAAGATCTGACTCTAGTCTGTCTCCTGTGTTGCTTGGAAGAGGGTCAGCAGAGGTGAAACAAGGAGAAAATTCTATTTTTAGAAACACTTATCTTCAGTATAATTTTTCAAAGAGGTGGCTGACAGGGCTTCATGAGCTCCAGAGACTGAACACACCAGTTGTAGTGTGGGTCACTCTGGCAGCTACCTGACCCTCAGGAAGTGAACAGGACATTTTGAGGGGAATGATCCTTTTTGTAGCTCCTATTGCAACCTGCCATGAGAAACCATTCTGGTACAGGAGCACGGAGATGCTGGGAATAGCCATGGCTGGCAGAGAGCTCCCAGACAGAACCTGGAGCCTGTTTTGACTTCATGCATTGCTGCTGCAGTTCATGCTGCAGCATCCAAGGGATGCTCTGGATATGTTGCCCACCCTTTGGCCAGCAGTGACACAGGACAGAGGAAGGCATCCCATGGCTGCAGCAGGACCACCCTTGGGTGAACTCATTTCTTCCACTCTGTTCTCAGGTCTTTCTTTGTCTCCCTCCAGAGAGGAGGCAGGTCCCACATCTGAATTTTCCTGAGAAACTTCAGAGTGATGTAAATCACCAGTCTCGGACAGAAGGTTAGGTGCCAGTCCTAGGAGCTGTGCTCCATCAGCCTGGGTAGCAGGGCCTAGCTGTGAGTAGCCGCAGCTCAGTCACTGTGTGCCTTCCTCTTTCTGGGGACCCAGGGGGACTCTGCATCCCACTGCAGGAAAGACCTCAGGAGACCTTATCACAGCAGGGGAACAGCCTCACTGAGGAGAGAGGTGATGAGTCCTGTGCCTGAGTCACACATGATTTTTATCTGCTCTGCAGGTGCTAGTGGGCTTTGGACCTGGCCAGTAGCACCTGTCATCAGAGTGAGCCATCCTTGCTTTGTGACATTCCTGTGCTAGGTGTCAGTCATCACCACTGCACAGATGTGGCTTCACAGGCCCAAAGGAGATGGCTGCCAAAAGAAGCGTGGGTAGAAGAACTCCACACCCACAGCCTCATGCAGTGATAATAAAAATGCCTGTATCAGTCTTACTGCCAACAAAATCAGGCAGAGAGCTGTGTTCCTGTCATGAAGCCACTCTGCAGCTGAATCTGCCCTCCTGCTCTGTAGCAGGGATCAGTTCCCTCCAGCACCAGCTCCCCCTCGGTGGAAGATGGTGCAGAGGGAGCTTGTGCTGCTCACGCTGGAGCTGCAGGTAGGGGCAGAGCAGAAGGGAGGCTCACCCCTACCAGCTTCTGCTCCCAGATTTGCACCATTGGTGTCAGCAAAACACCCTGCTCTACAAGGCACCCAGCTACTTCCCAGGGCACTCAGACAACTGACCCTGTGCCACTGAGCCACAGTCAGCAATTCAGTCTACTGTGAGAAAACACAGTGGCCAAAAGCTGCCTTGCTGTGCCACAGAGTCCAGGTGAAGCTGTCCCCACAAGCTCTCACTGCCACTCTGCTCTGGGACTGAAGCTGGCATGTCCCCAGCTGTTTTGGAGCATGGGCAGCAGAGTCAGGGCTGCCTGCAAGGTCCTGCAGAGCCATTTCTGTCGCTGACCATGCGTTGGCTGGAGCATCTAACACAGACACCTGCTTCTGGAAACCACAGCACCTGCTCCGGCCTGAGCTGCTGTTCATTGGTGCTAAAATTAGTCAAAGGCCCATCAGTAAAGGAGCCCTTGAAAGAGCTTGCTCTCAAGAGCATCAAAGCAGGACAGCCTGCACCCTTTGCATCTGCTCACTCTGCTCTTCTGATGATGAAGTGGGATCCGTGTGGCGTGACCGCTGCTGCAGAGGAGATGTGGAGCAGGGCCTTGCACATCAAGGGGTTGATTGATTTGTTAGTGATATTTCCAGTAGTGTGGTGACAATAACATGTGATGAGCCGTTCCCCTTATCTGGCAATTTCCACCCTGTGCTTTTCACAAATGCTAATGAACCAGAGCTCATGATGATATTTGGAGGAGGGGAGAAAAAATTCAGCTGTAAGTCAAATAGCATCTCTCAGCCCATGTTTGTTGTTGTTGGTTGGTTGGATTTTTTTGGTCATTGTTGTTGGTTTTTTTTTGTTTTGTTTGTTTGTTTGTTGTTTGTGCATTTTGTTTTTGTTTTCTTGTTTGTTTGTTTTGTTTTGTTTTGTTTTATCTTAACAAGAATCAGATATTGAGTGACATGAAAAGCTGCTCCATTGAGTAGAGACGTTGTTCAGTCCCGCAGGTGACTGTTGGAAGGGACAAGACAGAAGTGGATCCTACCCCTGGAAGGAAATGATAATGAAGGGCTGGAGCACCAGGTTTCCAGACAAAATTTGTCTGGAATCAGGTGCTTTGGCCTGAGTCCAAATCCTGGGATACTTTGCCCAGTAGCATCCCAGTGCAATGCCCTTGTGAGTGTCTTTTGCAAGACATGTGAGCACTCGGCACCCATCAAAGCCAGTCTCCTGCTAAATCTTCCCCAGGATGCAGAAATCAGGAGGGTGGCCTAGGAAATATCATGTTAAAAAATACAGAGACATTTTCAAACAAGTCTCTGGGGGGATGAGGCTCCTTTCCACTGCACTGAGCTCTCCAGGCTCTCTGGAGTGCTCTTAAACATGTTTTTCTTTCCAGTCTTAGGAAGAAGGAAAAAATAATAAAAAAAAATATTGGAATTGTAATGCCCTGACTCCACAGGACTAACTCCAAGACCCCTGAGGAGGTGCTGATAAAAGCCACCACGTGATGTGCTGTTAGTGATAAATTCACAGGACTCAGCAGTCCTTGATTGGGTCCCTCATCTGCAATCTGCTCAAGTGTGGATCCTCATCCAGAGGCAGCCTCTAAGTGTTTTAGGATTCAGCAGGTAGAGGGAACATCCCTGCTGCTGAGGGGGCTGGGGGAAAAGAGGACACAGCCTCTGCTCACAGCTTCATGTCATTTCTCCACCAGTGTGTAAAGAGATCCAGAGCACCCCAGTCAGACAGTGATGAGGGGCCCACTGGGACAGACTGTGCTCAGCTGGCTCCTGCCACTGGAGAGCAGCAGTGTCCACCCAGCACAGACAAAGCTTGCACTGGGCAGACAGGATCGATATGGGCACATCCTGCACTCCAGGCTCTTGCTCTGCTGCTGCAGCAGACATTCTGCACCAGCTGCTTTTGTTCCTCTTATCCTCCCTGGCATCTTAAACCATAGCACATGGCAAGTATAAAAGCCATCTTCCCTAAAATGGTTCAAGAAACTGTACTTAGGGAGAAGATTTACTCCCAGGTCTATCAGCCAACATCCACAAGCTGAATTATTTTGTGTTAGAGGAGACTCACCTCAGTGATTTGAACCTACTGATTTAAGCAGTCTCACAGAGGAAATGTGCCTTGGATGCCAAACACCAGCACTCTGCACTAGCAAGGTAATTAATTCAAAAGCACCAGAAAAACTGCTGCTGAAGACTTATGCCTAGCCCTTGACATGAGGTGAATCAGCTGTGCTGCCGTTTATATCTTTTTTGGCCCATGATTTCTTCAGAATCTCTCACCTCACCTCCCCATGCGTCTGCTCAGGAACCCAAAGCAATTTCAAGTCTGACGCCACAAGAAAGTTTGGACCTCAGCTTCACCTCCATTCAGAAAAATGGCCCTAGTAATTGTGCCAAAGGGAAGAAGATGCAGTTCCTCCATAGACCTACAAATGCTTCTGGAGCTGCACATCCTCTTGGCACTGGATTAGGGAAGGAACATGATTTTGGAAATCTCATGGCTTTCAGAGAGTTGAGGCAAGGCAAAAGAAGGTATCCCAAAGGAAATCAGATGAGCATCAAGAAAGAAACTTTCAGGAATCTTATGTCTCTGAACCTTTTTGCCTGTGTGGATAGTCTGAGCCCTGCAGAAGAGCAGGGGCAATCCAAGCAGCCTGCAGATGCTGCAGTTTGGCACTAACATGTTCACTAGAGAAACTCTGCAGGAAAGAGTCTTCCAGGGAACATGTTCATTGGTAGAACTTCAGCTGTGCACTAACAGCATTTCCTATGAATCATCCAAATTACTTGAAAATTCCCCTTTTCCTTCAGTACTTTAAAAAAACCCTCTCTCAAAACAGCCAAGAATGTCTCAGGCTGCACAATTTCCCTCTAACTTCTTGCAAGGCTTAGTAATGGTGCTGTTAGCTCATGGGCATCTTCTCCCAGAACCCAGATGCCTTTGGTTCAGTTCAAGCACTGGAAGAATGAGATTTGTCCCACTACCCCAGTCCTGCTTGAGGCTCTGCCCTGCTGGCCAGAGTTGTGCCCCAGCTTCAGGGCCACCCATGGCCCTCCTCTGCCAGAGGATGAGCACAGCACAGCGCTACATCCATGCTGTTGTGGCTGTGGATGTTGGGGTCTGTCTGGAGACAAGATGTGGTCAAATGTAAAGGGCTAGCATAGGTGGGGAAGGCTCGCCCCAGCATTGCCTGTCTCTGCTGCCCTTCTGCAGCAGCGCTGAGGATGAAGTCCCAGGCTGTGGGTCAGACATGATGCAGCCACTCGTGTCTCTTCTGACGCAATAAGGTGTCGCCTGTGCTGGCTCTAACCCTGAGCTACAAGGGATGGCACCTTTCTGAGGGCTGTGTGCAAACACTTAAAGGAGGCACCCTTGCCAAAAATAATGGTGCCTCCTACCTTGTGCCAGCACTGGCATTGAAGCTTTGCACTGAGAGCCAGCCTGGCAAATGTAGCCGGTGTCAGACTGCTCCGGAAAAACAGAGTTATTTTCAATCTGGACCAGTTCCCTGGGCTGGCTCCCTGCATCCCTGTGCTTGGCCCTGCTGGAGCAGAGGAGGGAGCAGCAGGAGGGCAGAGATGAGTGGTCCTGGCAGGGATGGCTGGAGCACCTCTTTGGTGTCTGTAGATTCTCTTGGTGTGGGTGGGTGTCAGGCAGGACATTGCTCAAGGAATGTGGAGGCACTGGATCACCCCTGCCTCCCTGCAATGCCCTTGTGAGCTCCACATCAACCCACTCTGCCAGGGGCACGCACAGGGGAGCAGGGTTTGGCCAGATGGGCGGCAAAACCACTCCATGAGGTGTCCTTAGGCACACAGACAGGACCATCCAAAGGTGAGCTACCTCATGTGGGGTCCCAGCACAAACCTGTTTTTGTTCCTGCTGGTACAAGCTGCTCCTCTCCAGCCCTTTTCCCAAATGCCATAAGCTCTGCTAAAAATAACTGGATGGAGAATCAGCTAAGGTCAGCGCAAAGCCAAAGCCCAGGGGCTCAGGAGGGATGGCAACAGCCTCTGCATGAAGGGCATGCTGCTGGTGTAGCAGCGTGGGTAGGGGAGCGTGAGGAGATGCTGGAGCAGAACGTGTATCCCCAGACAAATAACCTGCTGTGTCTACAAACCTACAACCCAGATCTCATTTAAAGCACAAATCCCTCAGCTGTGCCAGAAGCTCACTTGCCCCACCTGCCAAAGAGCAAAGAAATACTGAGACAACTTTGATGCCCGTAACTCAGTGAAACCCATTGGTAGTGCCTCCCTTTCATCATCTGCACCTGGGTTTTGCCCACTTACAGGGAAAATTGGGAAGACTGCCTTGGATTCTCTGTGTCTGAGAATAAACACTTTAGAGAGCAGGTTAGACCTCGGGTTGAAGATATGGACCTTGTTTTTTCTTGACTACACAAGGTACACAGGGTGAATGTGCTCCTCTGGAGAGGCTGATGCTAGGTGGCTAGATAAACAGTCAAAAGACAGAAGAAAGCAGTTTTATTTCTAAGATCTTGGGCTTCCACTGATCCAACTTTTCTTTTTCCGTTGCATCAGCTCCAGTTTTGTTGGCCCTTGCCATGAGACAATTTGATTCCCTAAACCATCAGGAAACTAGCCTGGCAAAACAAGGAAATGGTCTTCTGACAGGCTAGGAGGTGCTTTGGCTGGATGAGAGGCTGCACTGATGAAGCAGCTGGCCAGAAGTGAGCAGGACCCTGCCACTGGGCAGCCGATGGGATCTCTCAGCACAGCTGTGGCATAGAAACTGCCCCTTTGTGGTCTGTGTTGCAGGAGCGCTCAAGATGTGCATCCCTGGTGCTCCTAGGTCCTACCCACAGCAGCAGGAGGAAAGCCCTGGAAGATGGCAGGTCCAGTACAGAGAGACTCTGAAATGATAACTTGACCTGAGCATGAGCTGACTGCTCTGGAGCACGGACACTGTATGGCCTTTGACTTTTTCAGTCGTGACTTTGCTTAGGTTGTCATTTCACTGTTCTTCCCTCTCCAGGAGCCTTTAGACAAGAGCCTGGGATATCCCTGCTGCCCAGGAGGATGAGCACTTCCCTCCTGCCCCAACTGCACAGCAGCACATATTTGCTGACACAGTTACAAGTGTGTGAAGAGGATGCTGCTCCTTCAGTGCTGCATCAAACAGCTGGTTTATTACACTGAGAACACTCCTTTCCTTTGCTGGGATCAAATTAAACTGTTGGGGATGCTCAGCTGCAAAGCAGGCACAAATAAAGGATGAGCAATGCTGGCATCAAGGAGGGCCAGATACTCTGGAGGCTTGGTCATGCATCAGGACTCCTGGCCTGTCTTCCAGAGAGAGAAGAAAGGGAGGGGCTTTATTCCTTTCACTTTATCAGGTGATGCAGCTATAAACATTTCATTGTCTCGCTGTCTCTTGGTGGCCTTGAAAGATGTGAAAAATAGTAATGAAGAGGAGCTGAAGAACAGCTCATGGATGCTCTGGCTGTCCAGTTCTCCCTATCCTCTTCAGCGGTGGTGCTGAGCCAGGTGTTCTGCCTGACAGCAGGGAATTCAGCGGTTCTTGTGTTCTCTCCTGGGTGTCTGCAGAGCACTTCTCCAGGCAGCAGGGAATGGTTCTTCAGTTTTCCTATCTGACTGCTCCTGTCTGGTGTTCTGGCTGACAGTATGTCACTGCCAACAGGGGACAATGCTTGCACTGTCCCCTGGAACTCCTTGAGCCGTTAGAATCACCAGTCAAGCAGAGAACACTGACCCAGAGAAAACACCAAGAGAAACCATTTGGACAATTTTCTGTAGTCTTGGAGACACAAACCACCCACAGAGGGTCTGACAAGCCACCAGAGCGGGACACTGGGAGCAGGATGAGTAGGAGGAGAGAAGGACATAGAAGTGAAACCACCCTCTGTGAGCAGCGGTGAGTCCTTGGATCAGGCCAGCATTCCCCTCCCAAGCATTTGCAGTGCTTTTAATTGATATTATTCTAAAACCAATCAGTATCTCAATGGGGTTTATGTTTGTGTAGATCTCAATGTTGGTCATGTTTGTCTTGACCAACTCCTGTGCTTTCCCATAGACTCAGGACACAAACCCCAAGCCAAAGGCCGTGTTCGGATTGTCACAAGGCCAGGACAACTTTCAGACTGTTGTACCTTCACTGCCGAGCAAGGCAAACCCCACATATGATGCCGTAGTGTGTGGTTTTCTGCAAGGGGCAAAGAGGGGAATTTTCCTGCACCATGGCATGAAGGCAGAACAGACTTGTTAGTGAAAATAAAAATAAAATAAAGTAAAAAATAATAAGAAAAAAGAAAGCAAAAGCTTTTGCATACGGGGACTTTGTCCTGACACAGAATGAAACAACACACCATGGTGGAGGACCCACCTCCAGATCTGATCAGCTTCTGGGCACCTAGGATCCATCAGACTGTAAGCGTCCTCCAGCCTCATGTTCCAATAGTACTGTTCCTTCAGGGGGTTAAATTCTGCCTACCCAGAAATACACATGCTCCTTCCCTCTTCTCTGAAACTGGACAAGGCTCTCCTTGCTGCTGTTCAGACACAAAGAGAGCCCCAGAGTGGCTGAGATGTAAATCTGAAAGGTAGGAGCCATCATGGTGTCCCCAGCTCACAAACAGATGTGTTCTGCAACCACGGGAGTGACCAAACACAGAACAGTTTGAGGTCATCTCAGCATGGTACATGGTAGGATGCTGGTTCATGGGGCTCTCCGGTTCTTCCTTCACAGAGCAGCCAGAGCCAGAGGTGAGGTGGAGGTTTTCCCCACACTCCTGGTCCCAGTGCAGGAGGCTGTTCACAGGTATCCCCACTGCTTCTGACCAGGGGTGATAAAACTGCATCTGTGCTGGTAAGTCAAAAGAGAAGAAACTCTTTTGTGTCCTGGTTTAACCTGGTTTATGATCCAGACTGATCCTCCTTTAAATCCCCCCATTCCCATCCCTCCTACAGGCCTCACGTTAACNNNCTCACGTTAAAAATAACCAAGACAAAAAACCAACACATGCCGATTGCTGATCCTCTTTTTAATTTTTTTTGCGCAACACCCAGCAGAGCTGCAGACATTGTGGGGAAGGTGTGTGCCCGAGTGTGCCTGCAGCCGGCACCGCTCCGCCTGTCCCCGTCCCTCCGTGATGCTCCCTGGCCGAAGACACCGGCCTTGTCCCCTGGACGCAGAGATGTCCCCGGTAGGCAGGAGGTGGCAGCATTGCATAGCCCAGGAGACCCTGCTCTCCTGCACACCAGTGCACGGTCTATTTACTGCCCAGGATCTGCAGACCTGTTTTTCCAGCTCCTCCAAGGATACGTGACTCAAGCCGAACGCCTCCAAACTGCTCGAATCCCACCCGGAGCTACCACGGAAAACAACTAAACCCCAAAGGCCGCTAAGTGCACACGAGTCCTAAGCTGGCTGCAAATCGCCAGCAACAGCAGTGTGAGGGCAACTGGGGACACAGGGGCTCTGCATTTAGAAATGAGTGTGATGTTTAAAGATACCTCATTTGCCCTTGAAACTCCACCCCCCCCTTAATTAGTGTATGATGTAGCCGAGCTCCTCCACACAAGATCCACATTCCCCTTGAGTGACAAGAGTGCAGATATTCTTGCTTGCGCAAATGCTCCTCGACAGAGCCGAGGTGGGAATGAGTTGGAGGCTGGCTTGCTCTCAGAGCTGCCTTTTCATTCTGGTGCATCTGGCACGGTTTGGGCTCCTTTTGAATCCTTTGCATTCTAATCAGAGATGAGAAGAGACCTGTAGTAGAACCTTGGATCTAAGCACCCTGAAATACAAGGGGAGCTTGGAGATGATATTTGCAGTTCAAGGCATTGCTGGCTGTCAGTCTTCCCTCTCCATTCCTCCTGGTCTCCCGCTATGGAGTCATCCCATAGCTGACTGAGTCCACCACAGGAAGAAATGCGGGCAAATCACAGACTTCCTTTGCTACCTAACAGCCAGATGGATGTAAGCCAGGACTTTTCTGTGCTTGTGTTTGTACCACAGTGCCTTTACCATGATAAAAACCAACACATTGAGCACAATAAAAGCCTCTATCATTGTGTAGATGATGTTCTGTTAAGAGGACTCCTCTACCTTTATGTGAAAAGCTTCCCATCAATATATCAGTGTCCTAACTTGGACCTCTTAATCTCACTTTCCTCCAACATAGCTATTCAAAAAAATTTGCACATAGACCAGTCTTCAGATCTTACTTTTTATTACTCTTATGGCTTTGGGACGAGGCAAGCTGGAAAGCAGTTTCTCTGACTTCCCCCCCTTAAAAGCAGACACCCTGAGTAGACTTTTCTTTTACATACATGAGCTACATTACTGTAGAGCTTTCCTTCTCCTGCAGACTGAATCATTTCCCAAATGTAGGCTTGCACAGCAGAAGACGCCACTCTGACAGGGAGTGATGATGAGTCACCAGGAATTCACAGTTTTGTGTTCCTGCAAAGGAAAAACGCACAGCGCCGAGCGAGGGGGCAACGGGGGAGATCTCGGTTTTGACAGACAGCGAGAAGCAGCTCCTGGAGCACAAGCTTCTGGGTCAAATCAATCCGGAGAAGGAAAGGAGCTGAGTGTAGTGGCCACGTGAAGGCAGAGGCCGCAGGGCCAAGAGATGTGGCTGTGACAGGTGGCTCTGTCCACAGCATGGTCCTTGTGAGGGGGCCACAGCCTCCTCAAGGCTACTCCTAAACCTTCACCTGACTTGAGAAACTCCCGGCAGAACCACGTGCGGCCCGTCCAGGATCCGCAGCACCGTGTGCTGCGATCCGAGCAGGCCGAGGCTGAAGGTCGAACGTGTAAATCGGAGATGGCAGGCTGAGCAGGGAAGGGCTGTGAGGCAGATGATGATGTCATGCGTACACAGGAGCGGGGAAGAGGTCACCGGTCCCTCAGCTCAGCCCTACAGCCCCTGGGCTGCGAACACCCCGGTAGAGCAGGAGATGGGTTGTTGTGGGATCATGTACATGCCAAACCAGACCACTGACAGGCTGGGATTTGGTAAGAACCTCGACGCGGTGTCAGCAGCCCAGCCACAGCACCGCGCACCAGCGGCCTGAAGCGCGTGTCACGCAGTGACTCTGACCCGCC
>VWZY01012409.1:1040977-1068336 GCA_013399075.1 Chloroceryle aenea
ATCCCCCCCCCCCCCCGCTTTCTCTGCTGGGGAACACTTTGTCTTATTTTCATCAACAGTAATAGAAACAAAGAAGATCCCCTGTTTCTTAAGCTCTTTTTTCTTGGTGTGTTTTTTTTTTTTCCTCCCCCTCACGACTCTGAGCTGTAAAGAAGAAACACCCACGTATGTTCTTCCTCACTTGTGTGGATCTGAAGACTTTACATCTCCAGCTCAATTTCATGACCTGGGATGGATATTTATGTACAGATCACCACGATATGGATTTTATTTGAAGATACAACAAAATTGCAGAATGCAGAGAACAGAGCGCCATAAAAAAAAATATGTATACACCACAGATCATTTGCAGCAGGGATGTGTGGGGGATGTGGAAGTGCTGTGCTCCTTAGACCTCGGTGGCAAGGCTGTGCTTGGTGGACGCTCTGCTCTGACTCCTTGTTCCCTCTCCCTGTAGGAAGTTGCTGTAAAGTTGGAGTCTCAGAAGGCTAGACATCCCCAGCTGCTGTATGAAAGCAAGCTCTACAAGATTCTGCAGGGAGGAGTTGGCATCCCACATATACGGTAGGAATCATTCATGTTTGCCAGTACAGTGACTTTGATGTTGGCACAAGGCAGGACGCCATCATTAAAGAGAGATTTATCTGAGAGGGATTGGGCTGCTGAGGAAAAATGCTCCATCTCAAGCTCTGTAACTAGTTGGGTCTTCCCCACTCTGGCCCGCTGTCTTTCCTTATCCGTACATGCTGTGCTTTGAAAGTGAGCCCTGCAGCAGTCTCCGAGCCGTGAGAAATTCTCGGTGATTAGAGCAAAGTGTGAGGCAGTTTCGGTGAGAGCCAGTGTTCCCGGTGAGGTTGAGAGTTTGAAGCTGTACTGGAAATGGCTGCTTTCTTTTGTTACTAGCTTTCTTTTTTTTTTTTTTGTTCCAACATGTCTTCCTCCTCCGCTTAGAAAATGGCGGATGGACGTGATTAACCCTCCCCCTTCTCGTGTTGGGACAAGGGACGTGCTCAGGCATGTATCTTTTCCTTTCATAGTTATGTGCTGCAAGGCTTGGGACTGCAGAGAACCTCAACCAGGACTGAAATGGCAGCCCCTCGCTCTTACCCGCAACAGATGCGTCACTAGGATTTCCGTACAGTTCAAGTGCCGAGATTAATCCCTCCCAGTTCCTCATTATGCGGCTTCCTTGTTTCAGATTCTGGCGTAAACTTTCAGTGGTGGTCAGTAATTTCCTGATCTGGAAGAAAATCTCTGGTGCAGGAGATTCTAGGAGGAGTTATTTCTCTCGGGATTGGGGGGTTATTCTAGCCTAGCTCCTGGCTACAGAATCTACCCATCAGTCAATGAAACTTCGTTTGTCTCCAGAAAGACTTTGTACAAGAAGTTCTCTTCTTTTAAACTTTGTTGTTACGGTTGTTAATAGTTGTTAATTGGTTTCAGAGTTAGTATCTTTTAGTTTGCACTATGCCATAAAGGAGTTTTGTTTCTTGAGCTGCAGAAACGATTTCAGTTGATACACTGTGTCAAACGGTGGATCTCAGTTAATCTGTTAACCCTTCCCTGACTTGGGTGGATCTGCACCTGTATCACTGGTGGCTTGTAGGGCCTATTGTAAGGTCACAATGATGACATGTTCTAGGTCATGTTGTGATTGTGACAAAACCTAAACCAAGTCTGCATTTCTGAGATCAGTAGATGTCCCCTTCCCCCTTCCTCCCCCAAATACAACTGGCTGTAGTCCTAAGTGTGAGATGGAGCTGAGGAGACAGTATTGGCTTGGCCATCTGTCCACAGCCTTTTGCAGGAATACAATAAACATACCTGAATTAAGGAGAATACTTGCAACTTAAACCAGGGCTGATTATGTAAATCAGATTTAGTCTTTAGTTTAGACTACAGTTCCCTTCTTTTCTTCAAATGGATGCTTTATTTTACAACTGAAAGAATAGAAATTGCTTTTTGAAAGCTGTCACAGTGTCGTTACTTGCGTTGGCTGTTTTCCCAGGTATCCCAGTTTTAGCAAGAGGTATCAGGTGTTTCATCACAAAAATGAAAAAGTAGGCATTCTTAAACTACATTTTTTTAGAAATAAATGAATGTTTGATGCTATAACAAGGCCTAATTTGCAAATTTTTCAGCTTTTCGGTGTACAGAAGTGAACTTCTGTTTAAATTCTTGGATTTGGTTAAAATGTCTTGGGAGAGATTTTATTTAAAGCTGCAATACTGGAATTAATCTTATATGTTGAGAAATTTGCTTCTGGCTTCAGTTACAGCAGTAATCTTAAGTTTTCTTTCCTCTGTATCTGACGTTCTTGTATTTGACTTTGGTTTCTGCATAACCAGTGGCTGGGTTAGAAGTCTCACCACCACAGGGGAACTGCAGCCTGACTTGAACACTCACTTCCTCCCCTCACACACCCCCCTGCCCAAGTAATACAAGATTTACAAGAATCTGGCTAAGAACAGGCAGCTGGGGCACTACTCAAAACTCAAATTGATTCATAGACAGTTGAGTCATTGTGCTGAAAGTGTGTGATGTATTTGATCTTGTCAATGAGTCTTAAAGTTTTTCACTTTCAGGATTGTAGTTAGTTAATCTTTGTAGTGTTTTTCTATAAAAGTGTCTTTCAGAAACTTTTTGGAAGTACCTTTTCTGTCTTTGGAAGCAGCATTAGTTTGAAATCTATCTGTGTGTACCAGATGTTGCTTGACAGGTTCTTTGACGAAGCTTCTGTTACTGGTTTTGTCATCTTTCTGGATGACACCTGGTGATGCTTGAAGAAACATAAAATAGTATTTTTACATTGATCTCTAAGAGGAGGTTGAGCAGGGTGCCCAGCACAGTTCTTGTGGCAGGTGTAAGAACTTGATGTGTTCAGTACTAGAACCCACAGTACTTTGAAGGTAAGGGGAAAGACTTGGCCTTCCACAGGGGATGCATCACTGAGGTCCTTCACAGGGGAGTAACAGGAGAGTAAGACCAAAGTGAAATAGCTGCATATTATTCCAGACAGTTTAAGCTTTTCTGACATGTGTTTTTGGCAGCAGCTAAGCTGGGAGAATGTCTGTCTGACTTTGTACTTAGGTCACTTTGCATGTGTAATTTATAATACCCGTTCTGCCATTGTTGTCTAGTGGTATGCTGTGAAGTGAGAAAAAAGCTGTTCTTGGCTTAGTATTTAGAAGGATGAATCAAGTTGAAGGCAAATCTTTCAATACCTTTGTTAATATTTCTGTGACACCTTTAAACAATGACAGCACAGAGTGTTTGTTTGATAGAAAGTCAGAGAATTGTTCTAAGCTTTTCCCACTGCCATGCTGCATAAACTGGGCTCAGCTGCATTTTTATCTCAGTGATGCACATGTAGGAAACACTGACATTCCTCTTTTAAGAATGAAGCACTTGTTCTCTATTTTTCATCTAATTAAGTAATGCAGTGACCAAGATCGACTTACTAGAAATTGTGTTGGGTGGCCTTGCCTTACTGGGTGTCCCCTGTGCTCCTTCTGATTTACAAAACTGAAACAATAGCTGAGGTTTTGATTGCCCATTAATTTTGGGCCCATGTTCTTAAAACTGAATTCTGCTTTTAGATGTGATTACAAACTTTGTAATGATGAGAGTGTGTATCTGGAGTGTCACTTCAATTATCTACAACCAAACAACCTTTTTTTCATAGCCTTTATGATTAGTTTGATGGCCTTTCTGTCTGACTTGGGTTTTGAGCTAAAAGTTTTTTAATATTGCTTCTATGGAATCAACTGTGAGACTTCACTTGCCTTGCAGAGTGATGTGACACCTTCATTTTTTACACAAAATAGCAAAAAAAATGGAAATTGGAATGTCTTTATTCTCTTAATATTCTAAGCTGTTTTGAACTTGCAAATCTTTGAATTTGCTGTTTTTTGTGTGTGCTTTTTTTCTTTTCCTGGAAGAATGGCAACATTTCTGAACTTGTCTCTGCAGTTTCACAAAACCTTATATAAATGCTCTACAGATTTTAAGCTGTGGTTTGTTCTTGATGTACAAATTTTGGTTAATTATTACCTTCATTTTTCACAAAAGGCTCTTGAACCAAGCTTAACATTCTAACAATCTGATCTGCCTTTAGGACACAATGCAAAGTCCACAGTATTCTGCTGGGCTTATTCTCATTGTTCTCAGCCATCAGCTGTCTTTTTCTTTTTTCCTCTCTTTTTTCAGTGGCAAAGCATTTTTAGCTGTAATCTTGTTAACTGGGCACTGATCCTATTAGTTTGGACTATCTGCCTTTATTCCCAAATTCTTGGTTCTGGCTTGGAAGAATGCAGCAGAGTGTGTGGTGATTTTGCATGTTGTTTTGTTCATAGTGAAACTCTGTTAAAGCACTTCTGACAAAAGCTATGTTTGAATTATCTGTGACAGCTACTCTTGATTTTTGCCATTTATGGTGTTTTATCAACTATTCCTTTGAGCTTTTACCAAGATTGCTGTAGGTACTCTTGCAGACATACCTATCTTCCTTATGACAGTATCATGGGATAACTTGTTGCTGTTATCAGTTTCAAATGGAAACCAAAGCTGGAACAAGCTGTGCCTCTTGGTGATGTACTGGAAGAAATGTTGCTCTTAAAAGCAGGACGAGAGCCTGGTGAATGTGAAACACAGTGAATGTATTCCTGGGTGGGCAAGGGTGGAGGGATACTGTACAGCATGTGAGGCTAATCAGGGTAATATTTAGTTAAGTTTAGTCGTTTTTAAGTTTGCTAAAATCAGTGGCTTTTTGCTTGTTTTTTTTTTGTAAAGTTCTCCTGCAAAGTGAAGTAGTAAATCCTTACATTTCTGAACTTTTCAGTGCTGTAAGTTCTTCCAAAATTCAGAATTACTGCCCACGTATCACTATGCAGTCTTCTAAATAGTGAAGCATATTGTAAAGCTTTTTACAAGGCAACCCCCAAAAATCACAGAAAGGAAGCATCTACTATTTTTGTTGTTCTCATTGCTTGCTGCCATGTTGCTGTATAATCTGTTAATAACAGACTCTGCCCATATGCATCTTTGCTAAGTAATACATGTGATGGAAAATTGTGGTCAAGTTTGGTAATCATCTTAGGGTTGTTCTAGGAAGGGATTTTTCCTTGAGCACTTCAAATATTTATCTCTTTAGCAGGGCTTAAAAATCTGTAAATTCACCTCTCTTGAGCATCTTTTTAAACTGTTCTCAATAGCATTCTGCAGTGTTAAAGAAAAAAACCCCAAACCACACAAAAGAATCCAGAAACAAAAAGACCACCAGAAAAATACCCACAAACAGTAAACAGCAATCCCCCCATGTTTCCCCTCCCTATGTTTCCCCCCACAAAAAAAAGCTCTTAAACCAAGGAAAAAATCCCAAATGCCAAAACTAGCATTCAGTCTGAAAAGTTTTGTGATGTCTTTTCATTGTTAAGACTGATACTTTCATCTAGGTCTGCAACTAATGAGGAGGAAGGTTCTAGTAATAGAGCCTCCTGTTAATTGAGCTTCTGTTATTATTTAAGGCTGCATACTGAAGGGCAGAAACACTCTAGTAGATAGGAGGAAGCCTTTTGTTCTGGTAGCTCAAAGTAGAATTGAAAGCTACTCTCTTAATACCTCATTTTTTTTTCTTACTAAGAGAATGAATGTCTTTAAACAAAATCTGTTTCATGTTTTATAGCAATCTAAACTCCAGTATTAATTGGTCTTTGTGGATTCCTTAGAAACATCCAAGACAGACTACAGTTTAAAAACAAATTAAACTTTTTTTTAATCCTTTCTTTACCTCAGCCTTTGCAGAACAGCAGCTGCAAACGTACGTGCTTTCAGTTCAGTGTTACTCTTCTTTGTAACAGGTGATCAGCAGAGGTACTACTTAAGACACTCTTTTCCTCAGCAGTGTTTCCTGTACCTGCTGCAGATTGACAGCTTACCTTCTCAGCTGAGCTGAACCTACTGACTTCTGTGCAGGAAGTTTCACTTGGGTTGTCCTCACTTCCTACCAGGTGTAACGTACCTTACTAAACAGCCAGCAAGCCAACTACGTGGGATTACTCTTGCAACTTAACTCTGGGCAGATGAAATTACCTTATTGCTTAGGAGATGAGTTGCACTGGCACACTTGTCTATTGATATTTCTCTCATAACTGTACAAAAAATGATACAGAATTTTATTTATAGAGCCTATCTAACTTCATAGTGTAGGGTGTTCATTGCTGGTTCTTTATTCAGTACTTGGGTGGCCTAATTTATACTCACCATGGCAACTGATGTTAAATGACATCTGCTAAATATTCCACTTCAGTGTTTCAGTTGTGTTGTATTATGATAAGTTCACTTACATTACTCCTACCTGGCTAACAGTTAAGTGCTTTTTCAGCTTCAGGGGACATAAACTAGAAATATAAAACGTGTCAATGTCAACATGAATCTTATGATAGGTTTCTTATGTTTGTTGCCTCAGTATCTGTTAAGATTCAGATTAGTTTATTTTTACAGGCAGAATATACTTGCCAGTTTGTTTGAAACACCATTAGTTGTCAGATCTCTGTCCCGAGAAGTCTAGAATGTGGGACCAGAAGGGACCACTTTGGTCCCAATCCAGCACCTGTTTTGGACAATGTGCTATTCTTTGTGTGAATCGGTCAGGTGCAGTGGTAAAACTTTCTAGGCTAGTGCTCATGATTCTGTTGTTGGGCAGAGAGCAAGCTTCTATGCCTAAAGATGAATGCTTGTACAAGCAGGCAGCCAGCTCCTATTTATTTCTTCCCGATTTTGGGGTTTGTTTTTTTGTTACTAGCATTCTCTCTATTGCAGTCCTCATGTATCTACAGAGAATAGTTCATAACTTCATAGCTGCCTTTGCTGAGCTATTTGAACACACGATTGCAGAGGTCACTACCTTTCCTTCTTTCTTGAAGTCTCTCTTCTGTCCCTGTTCTGATTTGGGTTTTTCTCTCTTGAATGTTGATGACAGGGCTTGAATGTCAGTGCCTTAAGCATTCACAGTTTCTGTGTAGAATGCCTGTACTTTTACTAGCTAGGATTACTTGCTATTTTTCAGCCATGCCTGATACTGAGCTGTATGATTATAGGGAAGTCTGCATTTTCTCTTTAGTCACATCATCTGACTAATGCCTAGTTCAGAGACTTTTCTGTGAATGACGTGGTGTATGCAGAAGTGGAGTATAGTTCCAGAGTGTTCATCAGCTCAGTGTTACTTGGTTTTCCGTAGGATGTCTGAATCCTTTGTGTTCATGAGGCCTTCCAGACTTTTATATTCACCTTTATGTGCCTGCTGACTTCTCAAACTTACTAATAAGGTGCTACCAGGTAATTCTACTACTGAGTGCTTTCCAGCTTGCATATTCCCTGTACACTTGGTTTTAATAGCTTTTTTTTTAGCCACCTTAGTTCTTCTGACAGTCTCCATTTTTGTCATGTGAGAATTACACCCCGGTGGTTGAAAGCTCAAGTGCTGGGAAACTAATTGCATAGGACTACACAAAGCAATCACATGAGTTACATACTATGAATTATGAAAGTGTCAAAAGTTTATGAAATATCAAAGAAGTCTAAACCTGCCCTCTCTTTCTGTGACTATAAAGGTTTCTGTAAGTCTAAAAGCTTAACTATTCGAGTCTTGTTACAGAAGCATTGTATTTCCTTGCAGTGAGGCACTAGGAGATTATTTTTTTGTCTCACAAAAGCATGACCTCCTGCAGTTCTGTTTGTAATCCAGGTTCCACAGCCTCCACTGGAATAGTGGGTGATCAAATTGACAGAAGCCTTTAGTGGTGGATAGGTTACCTAGCAAAGCAGGTGTTGATTGAGGACAGCTTTTATGAAGCTGGAACAAAATTGCCTTGTTATAGTTGCTCTGGTAGTAGGAACAGTTTCTCGTAACAGGGAGCTGATGCTCAGGTTTTCTAGCAGCTGTAGATGAAGTGTTGTGCTGTTACACTAGTGGTGACCATGCCTTGACTGCCTTTGTGTTTTCAGAACACATGGGATTTGGGTTTCTTTACCAGTGAGTAACAGCTGTACAGTTTATTGAATAATTTAGTCCTGATTTGAATTTGAGGTTTTTATGTGAATCTTCTCAAACTTTTTATTCATCACATGACCAGCTCACACAGCTTTGATAGTTGTGCTGGTTTTGTTACCTTGTAATTCCAAGTGCCAGTGTAATGGGTGGAACTGCTGGTTATCTGTTCAAACTCTCCAGTGGTGCAGTCTGAAGCTGGGCCTGGCATTTCATGGCCTGTGTCTAAATTCTGTTAGCCCCTGACCTACCTCAGTTTCACCCTTTCAAAGATGCACTAGATGAAGAGAGAATTAACAAGTGAAATGTTTCCTCAGGTAACAACGAAATAAGCTATTAACAAACGTTTTCTCACTTTCTTTTGTTGTTGACATTCTTTACAAAAGACACAGTTGCTGAAATAGATGCCATACAGTTTTGAAGGATGTTTCTGAAAAAGGATTTTAAGTTTGGTAGACCTGCCTGCTGTATTTGCTACAAAGTACTAAATGTGCATCCCTGTTGCACTTGCTTGCCTCAAAGTTAGTCAAGGGAATTAGAAGAAACAGCCCACATGAGTTGAAGTAGATATTCACTTGTCATGTGACCTGGCATTAAACCACCGTGTCATGTGACTTAGTCGGTCAGCACAGCTACAAATACAGCAGTTCAGATGCTACAGTAGTTCAGCGATGTGGGTGCACTGGGACAGTATCAGGCTTCTAAACCACATGATTTGGAAACCTGTTGACGTGGTGAGTCTTGGTCTTTCTAACTAGATAAGTCACTGAAGTCGAATTAAGGTCACTGTTCAATCTTTAACCATGCTTTGACAGAAAAGTTCATAAAGGATGTTTGCTGTATGCTGACTGATCGGGGGTAATTTGACCTGTAGCTTTAAACATAGGAGACAGGGAGTGTGACAAAGCATTTTTGTGTGTTAGTGAGCTTGGGCACACCCTGCAGCTTGAGCATGGACTGGGGTGCTTCACAGCTCTATCGGGTTTTAGTGTGTGCTGCCAGTTCAAGGATAAATAGCTCTTTGGCCTGTTAATGCTTTGTGTGGGGCTTCAATAAGATCATCTACTGCAGTTCTTCAGATATGCTGATAATTCTTACTTTGTTTGGGGTTTTGCCACAAGTGGATATAAATGAACCTTCTCTATTTAAGAAGTACATCCTAATGGGACATACAGCACTATGGGAATCAGAGAAATTAGTTTGTCTAGTCTAGTAACTTAGCTTATTTTAAAATAAGAGTTTTATGTAACTATATACAGTTATTACCCACCCGAGTGAGCTGTCAACGAGCTAAAATCTCTTGCTCCCACTTGGTATTTCCCTCTAAAACTCTTCCTTCTTAAAATGTACTGCTGCTGTTTCTTCCTCAAATTTAGTGAGAGAGAAACATGTAAAGTGTGCTTGGGAAAAAAGTCCACGGAGCTCATAACAGACATGTGGGACGAGATGTCAGATCTGATAGTTGTCCAGGACTTTGTATGGACCATTCCTTCATATCAGTAGTTTACTCCAAGTTCCATTGTTGCAGTATTAGAACTTCTGAAGATTTCTCTGAGACAGTAACTTTTTTTAGGGTTGTGCTCAGTTTCCTGCCATACTGTTCTGCAGTTTAGCCTGGTACTATTAAAACTTGCATTGCCAAAGTGGTCCAAATTTGTGCTCATCTAAAATGTGTGCCTCTATGCCATCTTAACTCCGTTTATGCAAAGATGGGAGTAAGGAATGCTTGCCAGAGTTTTATAATATACAAGGTTTCCTAAAAAGAGCCAAGACTTCTAACATTTTTACTCAGGGCTGCCAGTAGTAGCAGCTACTAGAATTTGAATGGACACAATGTAGCCTTACTACTTAATCCCATTTTCCCTGGAAATGTTCCAAGGGAAATGAAAACTTACTTGGAGTGTTAGCAAAGTAAATAAAGAACAAGTTGCTCCAATACCCTAGCAGAAGTTTCAGTTGTCAGCAGAGAAACTAATATATCCGATAGTCTTCTGTGAGGAATTGCAGGCAGGTAGGTAAACATGCAAAAGAAATGCGAAGAGCTCCTGGGTCCCTCCACAACCCTCCCTTTTTTTATCTTGCAGAGTTGATTCTACTTTCCACCAGTGCAAAACAGTCAGGATATTAAACATTCTTGTGTCGATACAGAAACAGGCCAAATGGAGGTCATGCAATCAACCTGAAGTACTGCACTTGCTGAGCAGAGAGGAACCAAATGCTTTGCAAAATGTAGCTCTCAGGGTAGGCTCCCTTTTCATCAGCCTCACTACTGCTTTGGTGCTGTAACTAAATTTTCATGGCACTGTTTGAAGACTCATCTTTGATCCTTTTCCCTTATATTGCGATCTCTTGGGCACTGAACTGTTACTGTACCAGTTATGCTTAGCATCTGAAGGGGACTTGGGTTTCTTGAAGAAAATCCCATTTTATCTAGATTAATTTACTCCTTAGCCTGCTTCAGTTCAGTTCATTATTTTTTAGGATTTTTCACAAGGGACTTTAATTTCATGACAGAATAACTAGGCAGATGATGTGGTTCAGTTTTAGTTTTTGTAGGTGACCATAATGTTTAATTTTGAGGTGTAACCTATGGAGTTCTTTATAGTACCTCATCAAAACTACTGAGCTATTTGTGTAGATGACTTTGATAGGAGCCAAGCAGTAGATTTATAAGTGCTGTCAGTAATTGAACTGAAGGTGCTTTGTAGTAGATTAAAAAGTTTCCTCAGCAGCATGTTGTTTTGACTCTCTCCATTTCTGTTGCATTTTTTAAATACTCCTCTTGCTTACTCTTGCAGTTGAAACTACTTCTGATCACCCCTTAAAAGGGCCTAGCTAGGCAGGTCTTTTCAAAATGTAATGTGTACGTTTCATGGCTTGGTGCCAGGTTGCAGTGCAAACACTAACCTTTTCATAAATTACAGGCTTTATCAAATAATGCCATCAACGAGCTTTTCTGGTTGAGTCACTTGTCAGTTTGGGGGGGGGTTGTACATTTTTTGCCTTGAGGCAAAAAATCTTACAGTATTAGTATGCTCATTAACATAGGGTAAGAAAACTTTCATTGATATTTCTTTTGATCATCTGCTTCCAAAATATGTATGATTTACATCCCCTCTTGATTTAAGAATGAAAAAGGGTCCTAGACCAACCTGTGGAACAATGCCTATGATTCAGAGCTCATGCAGAGCTTTTATCAAATTTATAACAATGCATTATAAAGTGCATGGAATCCCAACAGTGGGAAGGCACAGGCCAGTAGTTCATGAAACAATTCCAAATACATAATCTTTCCTCTGTGACTTTGGAAGCATTTTACTGCCCTGGCTAAGCTTGGAATCCTGAGAGTACCAACGAGTATTTTGGCTTTATCAGTGGTAACTGTATTCCAGACAACTATGCATTAGTCTCCTGGAGTCATTGCCTAAAGTGGAAATAAAATGACTGTTCAGATCTTTATACAGATCTTCAAGCCCCAGCCTCTACTGTGTTTGAGATGAATCTTGATTATTTTTATACCTGCATGCTCTTACTACAGGGCATATTCTTGTCTGCACTGCTGTTGTAGGATACTTCAAGACTTGTCCAGGAGAGAGCTGGTCAGTGCCTTATCTGCTGACTTCTGGCACCAAGTCCTTGTCATGAGGAGTAGGTGCCTAGCAAAGGCAAAATGCAGCCTTCTGGTCAATTAGGTGTTGAATCTACAATGACATACCAGTACTCAGTGCAGCTTCATAATTGTTTTTCACACACACCTCACTTAATTGTAGGTATCCAGAATGCAAAAGGACTATAGAGAAGAATATTCAGGCTCTGTCTTTAGTGCCTCTTGAAAGTATGGAAATTCACAGCTGAGATTTGCAGAAGTGGAGGATGTGACTCCAGGTCTTCTCAGGCAGCTCGGGTGGTAAAAAACTATCCCCCAGTTGCAGATAACATCAAGTGGTACTGTGATAGAATTGCTAGACATGAATTAATGAAAAAAATGCATGGAAGGCCACCTGCTTTTACCACATGTAAATTTTTGACCCAAATTGATAGATCAGATGCTTAAGGGTGGATCTCACAGTCTGGGTGCAAATGATATTTTGCTACTTCTGTGTTTTGAAGAGGTAGTCACTTAAGTGCTTTTCCCTTCATGATATTGAAAACCTGGTTAGGAGCCTTTGGCTTCTACTTAGAACTTGACTGCCACTTGATAAATAGGAATGAATGAAGAGGTAGTAGTTATATGAGCTGCTTTGGTCTGTTGCAGAGAAGTTTTCATAACTGAAAACAAAACCTAAAGCATTTAAAGATGTTTTCTGTGAAGTCAGATACACTCCTGTCATTGTTTCCTGTGCTAAGGTGTCTTGCAGATGAGCTTCAGTTTAGACTTTGTGCACACACACTTCAGTCTGTTAACGTGTAAGGGCTTCTGCTTTGGTTGCATTTAGATTTTTGGTTGGTATTTCAGTTGCTGCTAAAGTGTAGTAGTGTTTCCTCTTCAGGGAAAATAAATGTGTGCACACTTGCTAACTTGTGTATTCTGTTCTGTCCTCAGACCTTACTTCCAGGAAAAAGACGACGCCAGCAGCTTTAGTCTTTATTTAGCTTTCAGGATTGAACGTTACTCAACAACACGCCCTTGCAGTCAAGAGGGCTGATGGTATCCTGGGCTGAGTTAGGATTCCTTCTAATGTTGAGTAATTTTCTTTGTTGCAGGTGGTATGGCCAAGAAAAGGACTACAATGTTCTAGTTATGGATCTTCTTGGTCCCAGCCTCGAAGACCTATTCAACTTCTGTTCTCGCAGGTTTACGATGAAAACAGTACTTATGTTAGCAGACCAGGTACGTACAAATCCTGCTGTAGGGAAGTTATTTTCAACTAAAATACTAAAGTATTTTGTTCAATGTGGTTCTTTTTAAGTGGGTTAAAGATTGTTTTCTACAGTGTTGTACAGAGCTAAGTGAACACTTGACCTATATAGGAAGGGAGTAATGGTGGCTTCTGTGTGCTGTGCATCTAAAATGAACTCTAGTGGGAGGGTACTGCAGATGCCAGTTCCTTGATACAGCTCTGTCCAGTGCAATTTCAGTTAAGCATCGAGACTAATATACACAGATTAACTGCCAGTATCAGTCATGGAGGTGGCGTTGGAAGGTCTGAAG
Organism: Chloroceryle aenea; assembly: GCA_013399075.1. Lineage (NCBI taxonomy): Eukaryota > Metazoa > Chordata > Aves > Coraciiformes > Cerylidae > Chloroceryle > Chloroceryle aenea. The sequence goes on from VWZY01012409.1 coordinate 1,054,177, forward strand.
CAATCTCAGGTTCTGGTTGGTCAGATTCAATGGAAACCTGTTGTGTGTTGCCCAGCTGGGGTGACAGGTGGGCAGTGTGAGTCTATGGCTCTGTTTTTACTGGAAGTCACCGTGCGCTCACAACCTCCTGTGGCTTCTGGTGCAAGACCACGAGCTAATAAATACCATTTTGGCTGTCGTGGTGCTTAAGTGCAGTTCTTCAGCTTGTTAGTGCAGATGCCACTCTACCTCAAACTTAAATCAAAGTCTCTCAAACTCAGTTTTTTTTTCTGGCCATTGATATTTTTTCAGCTTGGTCATGAGAACACAGCATTTGGCCAGCCATATTTTTTGCTTTTTAATAAATAGCTTGATCGTGCCGCCTTCAGCTACTTGAAAAGCAGCAAGGGTTTCTCAAGTTAAATTTTCAATGGTAGCTTAAATTTCATCTAATATTACGTAACTGATGTTAGTACCAAGCTGTCACTTAGCCAGATGCTTGTAGCATTCCAGGCTCTTGGCCAAGGAAGCTCACAGCATTTGTATGGAGACAAGGTCAGCTGTCTATGTTCTCAGCTGCCTTAAGTGAGTGGTACGCTTGCTTTAGAGGGCCATTTGCTGGCTCAGTTCACTAGTCTGGGTGTAACAGCATCTCCAGGGAATCTCATGGGGTTTGGGCAGTATTCCTGTGGATGATAAACACTAGTCATCTGGGAGACAGACGGGATGGATGATACCAGCGCATGGAGCTGGTTTTTAGGGCATAGTCCAGCAGAACAGCTGTCGGTGGTATGATGTTGTAACAATTCAACTCATCAAAGACTGCACAAAGAGTCTTTTAGTAGCTGGAAATCTGTACCACAGAAATGTGCTGTGATCTCATGCACAGGAAATGGCATGACCTTATATGGTGATATGGATTTGTCAGAGTTTCTCTGTCATCATTGCTGACGTTCCTGGATCACAGTAGCCTAGATGTGACAGTGTGAGCCACAAGCATGTTATTACTTGTTCTGTGAAAACTCTTACCTGGAAAAGTGATGCTTGGTAATGAACAACCAGATGAATGGATAACTGGGATGGGAGGTGGGAATGAGCTTTAAAATGGTCTTGTGGTAAAGAAAAGCTTTGTTTAAAGTATGAAAGAAATTGCTCTTTAATGGGATGCTATAGTTAGAACTGGAATTTGAATGTCTGGGAAATATTTTCAGGTATTTGCTATTTCCTGACCAAATAAAGGAATTTTAACATGTATATTTGAACAGAACCCTGCTTGGTTTTCATTAAGCAAATATATAAACTTAAGTTGCTGAGGAAGGTAACACTAAAAGTTCATGCTTTTATTGAAGTTATAAGTGAATTGTATTGCTCTCATTAAAATATTGCCTGTTTTGTCATTGCTGATTTTTTTTTTCAGATGATCAGTAGAATTGAATATGTGCACACAAAGAATTTTATACACAGAGACATTAAACCAGATAACTTCCTAATGGGTATTGGGCGTCACTGTAATAAGGTTAGTCTAATGCTCTTTGTTTAAAAGATCCAAAGGGAATGGCTATGTAACTTGATTCAAGCTCTGCAACCTTTTTAAAACTCATTGCTGAAACTGATGTTTTGGATGCTAAACTGGTTCTTTGATGTGAGAATTTGGATTTTGTAGTGTCTGCTTCTAAATGCAGTGGTGTATACCTCTGGGTCTCTGACCCACCCTGGGAGATGCACTTGATTGCCAGATGATTTCTAGGCTTGCAACAAGATTATAAACTAGCCCTAGATAATTTAGCTACTTTTCTCAATGATGGAGTCTCATTATCAAGTTGACTGTTGTAACTGCAATTTTTTTCCCTCAATGATAAAGTCAAATCTTATGTTTGGCTTCGGGGCTGATTTCCTGGAATGAAATGAATTTGTGCCAACATGGAGCTTCTGACCTACCAGTCATCAGGGCATTAAGTTTTACAGTGACAGACTGGTAAAGAGAAGTCCTCATCCATGAGCTTTATCGATACATCTAATAGTCAAATGTAGACCTTTATAAGTAAAGTATGCAATTATGTCAATGGAAAACTGCTAAGCTGTAGAGTACATGAATATGTTGTATAACAAACTGCTCTCAATTTACTGGGGGGTTGGGGGGGGGCTGAGGTTGTTGCACTTGCTTGGGTGGGTAAATGTAGTCAGAGGTGCATGTTTCCTGTTGAAAACCTTATATAGAAGAAAACTTTTTTAATTTTAATTTTAGTTCTCTTGAGAAATACACTTAATCCTGCAATTTGTATGTTGAGCTCGGGCAGACAGGCAGCATTGGCAATGCATTAAGCATGCTACTTAATAGAAATTAACTTCAGGACAAATGTATGTGATCAAGCTGTTTATTGGAAGCAAGATTCCCACTTATCTTCTCTATATGCCATCCAAGAATGTCTCATCTCTTTAGGGACTACTAGCATTTAAAATGTTTACCTTTGTTTGCCTGTATGAATGCCAACTTCAGGGCCATGAGCATTAGAAGGGGAAAGCTTGATTAACATGAGATAACAGCTCTTGTCTGAAGAGGTGCAGTGCACTGAATGTTTAGATACAGCCATTGTTGGAAAAGCTTGTTAAGTCCAGCTGAAAGGCAGGCTATGTAATCCTGTTGGTGTTAAACTTTGCTTGTTCCCAAGTTTCATACTTTCACTCTGTAGAACTCTATTTTTCTCTGCTGTGTTGAGCAGTTAGGCTCCTTAATTTTCTGGCATGACTTAGAGTAACTTAAACTTGTAATTTTTTTTTTCTAGTTTTAGTCTCTGATTTTCCTATTGTTCTTTTTGAGCCATTTTTCTACACTTTTGCACAGTCATGCTAGGTTGGCATTGCTGCACTCTGTTTCATCTTGATGTGGATTAATGGCCTAGAAATTGCTGCTGTGCTTATTACTTTAGTGGAGGAACACATTAGATTTGAATCCGTTGAGATGAAAACCAAAATTGCTCACAAGCCATTGGGTTATTGTCCCCATGAGTGGACTAGTCAGAGAGCCAGGCAGGACACAGCAGTGATGCCCAGTCACAGGCTGCCTTGCTGCTGCAGGGTTGGAGAGATTAGGGAGGTAGGTGCAAGCTGATAGGTTTACATGAGCAAAATGGCAAAAGGTTTACTTCACTTTGGAGCCAAGTGCTTTATCTAGGGAACACTTGCCACACCAGACAGTATTTACTTTGTTTCTTCTTTTCTACCTAAGTATAGTTTGGGGTTTTTATAGAGATGACTATACACAGTTAAAAGACAATCAGCCACAAAGACTAGAATAGCATGGTAATCTTGTTCCAGTAGCTTCCTGTCAGTTATATTTACAAAAAAAAAAAAACTTAAAAATAAATTTTTTTCAAATTTTTGTTTGGTGCTTGGGAGAAATTTTGCTCCCACCTTAAAAGATGAATTTTCAGCTCTTCTAGAAATAAGCCCTGCATGCTTATGAAAGTAAACTTTAAGGTGACTAAATGCCTTCTACCTCTTCCTTACTGAAGATTTACTTTTTCTAAATGTCTTTTGGGGGAAGGGCAGTTTGTGGAACCAAAGGATGCTTTTGTAAGCAAAAGTTAATTTCCTTTTTTAATAGAGCCAAATGTCACCATTGCTATCCCTGGTTAAGGCAGTGCCTTTTTGGAGTGGCTCACAGTTGAAATTTACCCTGTCACATCTTTAAAATTTTCTCCTTGGAAAAAAAAAGACAAAAAATATGAACATACAGAGTTTTTTGAAAGCTACAGTGCTTAGTGGAAGAAGGATGGCATTTGGCTACCCTGTTCTTTCTCGAACGCCTCGGTGTTGCCTGTCTGCGCCAGCCATTGTTGCAATGTAAGCAATACTGTTTGATGCACTGCCACCCTCTATTGTTTGTTCAGTGTTTAGAATCTCCAGTGGGGAAGAGGAAAAGAAGCATGACTGTTAGTACTTCTCAGGACCCATCTTTCTCAGGATTAAACCAGGTCTGAACTGTCTCCTATTCCAACCTCGACCCCAAATTCATGTGCTTTATTTTTGTTTTGTTGTTTTGTTTTGGTTTTGGGTTTTTTCTGGAGAATGTAGACCATGCAAAAGCACCTCTTATGTTGGCATTATTCAGACATACTTGGCAAACATGTAACATTACTAAGATGTTTCCCCGTGGCGCTTGTTTAAATTGTGGAATTATTTCTAAACTTGATATTAAAAAGGGCTAAATGTATGTGCTTGATTTCAGATGCAGAAGCAGGTTTTAATTTTGTCCTTTAAAACTCAAAGGCAATCTGAGTGTGTTGAAGGATAGACATGCCACCCTAGTGAAATAGCAGGACTTGTGCATAGGGCTGTTTGCTCGCCTTCCTGTGTAGGGTTCCTGCAGTGTCTCTGAATGTGCATGGAGAAGTTCTGTTATCGCTTCAACCAGGCTCCTTCCTTTGCAGTTTTTGTCCAAAATTCTTCCAAATGTGTAATGAGGACTCTTATCTTTTCATCCATTGTGCTTATAAAATGAAATTACTCCCAACAAGCTGTTTCTTGTAGAAGCCTGAGCTTATTTTATAGAGTTAATGTAGTTACTCCTGACTCTTTAAGAGAAGATGAATTGGAGAGAAATGAAGACATATGCCAGTTCGTAGCAGGACAGCTGGAAATTGCTGAATATGAATCATAGCTCAGGAGTTTGGCCATAGAGTCAGTCTGTAGCTTTCCACAATGATAGTCTTCACATATTAAATCCTGGACAGCTAGCTGCTGTATGCAGGCTGACAGGCTTCTGCTGTCTGCTTCTGAAACTTTCTTATCAGTTGAGGCAGAGACTTTGATCTACTTCTCTAGTTGCTCTTGGCAAAAATTTTGCCCTACTTCTCCAGTTTCCTGCTGATCTTGCAACAAACAGAATTGAGGTGGTATGAGGTTATCTGTGGGAATACATCTGTGTTCCTGCTGGCTGGCATCAGTACATTCTGTGCTCATCTAAATCAGGCTGTATCTTCCAGTTTAACTCTTTGCAAGATGTATTTACTCCTTTGTCTTCCACCCATTCAGAATGGGAATGCGGAATGTCTCTCAGCCAGGGAAGAGAGTAAACTTCCCTAGAGAAGTCAGTGCTGTAAAGAAATACCCTGTTATTTGTCTAGTCTAAAACAGGTCTGTTACTGAATTGATTTCTGGTTTTGTGTCTGGTTGTGGTTTTTTTAAGGTGTTCTACCTCTACCTCTTGAGAGAAGGCAGAATTATCTTGTTCAGGTCTAATATTGAGAGCTTGTAGTAGCTGTGGAAGAGGCAGAGCATCGTTTACTTCTAGAACTCTTTTGAACAAAGTAGTCTTAGCATGACCGTGCTAAACAGGGCTGGACACCAGGCGTGTGTCCCAGGCACACTCGTGGCTTTAACTGATCTGATTCATGAACCGTGGCTGTCCTTTGGTACCACTGACGGCAGGATCTCCAGGATTACAGAAAGACTGGGAAGACTGAAGTGTTTAAAAGTGTTTGAAACTAATGTGTGGTGAAAATACTCTTGACTGATCTGTATAGTGTTTGGTGTTTTCCTCCTCAAGGCATACTATTTTGTTTAAAGTAATGAGCAAAGGCCCTAGATTAGTAACTATAGTGAACTAGACATCAGAGGCTGTCATCAGATCAGAAAGCTCTAATCAGAAAATCAGGGATTGCATTTGAGCTCAGACTTTGCTTCTAGGAAAGCTGCATTTGCAGTATTGTAATCACATAGCTTTTATACTATCTGCTTGAGGAGTTTAGTATGGAAATCGCTAATTTCCTGGTAGCTGGAGAACATGTCCGTGCTCACTGTGTGACTACCTCTAGTGGTAGCTATGGTGGGTGCAACAAAGACAAGATCCCTACTGCACTGAGCTGTCGGGTGTAGTTGCTTTAAAAACTTGGGTTTATGTCCTCTTGCTCAGAGCATTCTGTGCTTCCAGGGTGACTTTCTCTGTAACAGCAAATATAAGCTGCTCTGTGTTGTGGATACACAGCAACAGCTCAAGGTTTTCTGCTCAGGCATCAGTAGTTTTAAGAAGTTTTTAGCTTTGTTTTTTCCCCATCTAGACTACTGTAGCTAGAAAATATTCTTCAACCAGAATTCCAAAACATACCTGCTGTGCAATTCAGGAACTTTCAGTCTTTCAGGGTCTTTGATACTTGCATGTTGAGTGTCGGTAGAGTTCACAGCATTTGCAGTGTGCCACAGTGACCCCGTGTTTCAGTCTCAGATGCAGCCGCAGCTGCGTATCGATCTGCAGTACTTGGCTGTGTCCAAAGCTGCATCTTCAGTTCTGGAATTACCTTTAAGGTGGTACTGCTTAGATTTGTACTGAGAATCTATCGAACCTTGTGTCGTCTTTCCATCATCTTTCCCCCAGCCAGGTTACTTTTTTTAGGGATTATAGTCCCTGATCTTGTAGCATTAATCCACTGTCAGAATTGGGAGCTCAGCCTGATGATTTGTAGCTCAAAGTCTGATTGCTAGAATTTGAAATGCTTCTTCTGTACTTCTGCTTCAGCTTTTTTCACCTAGTCTTGAAATCTTGTCGCAAGAAGGTACAGTCTGTGTTAAGTTCTGTAGATAGGCTGGCTGTTAGCATGCTAATTAGCACGCACTCAGTTGTTGCTAAGTATCAAATCATCGGGTGAGCTTAGTTATTAGAAACCTAAATTGGATTCCGTGTTTAGGCTCTAGCTTCCTGGCTGTATTAATATCCTCATGGTGTGTCACGCTGCTGTGATAGTGTTCTGGGAGTCTTAAAATGAGCATATGATTGAAAGCAAGATGTCTTGTTTGCTGTTGAAGGTTTTGGCCTTATGCTCTGCAGAATGGCCAGTGCTCTGTGAGACACAGAGACGAGTACAGGATGTGCATCACTCATTAAACTGCTGAGCTGCCATTAACTGTGTGTGTGAGCTGCTCTGGTGTGAGTGGGTCTTTGTGAGTGTGCTTCTGCACATACTAGTGTCCTCCCTAAACTGCACACTGTAGTTACTGAGCCAATGTGATACAAAATACAATAGTAACATAAAATAGCTGTAGACTAAGCTACAACCTAATCTGTTCCACTGGATGGAGAGCAGTCTTGAACTAACTCACCATACTGGACTGGCTGGCTAAAGCTGGTGGTGACCGCACTCTTAACTGCGCTTCCTCTTAACTGTAGGCTGGTACATTCTGTGGGTGTCTTTAAAATGTAGCTGAAGCCTAGTGGAAGAGGTTGGGGACCTCTTGCATTGTATAGGAATATAATCTATTTTTATTTTTCTTTAAGTTATTCCTTATTGACTTTGGTTTGGCCAAAAAGTACCGGGACAACAGGACAAGGCAACACATACCATACAGAGAAGACAAAAATCTCACTGGCACAGCTCGATATGCCAGTATCAATGCACATCTTGGCATTGAGCAGAGGTGAGTTCAAGGAAATTACTGCTCTGCTTTTGAAGACTGCAACATGATCTTATTTGTAACCCTCTGAAGTGTCTGAACTAACTTTATATGAATAAGTAGATATATCCATTTGCAAGTGCTTTTCTTTTTGGCTGCCAGTGCAAGGGTAGGGGACTAAAAATCCAGGCATTTAATTTCTCTCTTGAAGAGAGTCTGAAGTCTTACAGGCATCAGGGGGATGGTCTGCATGCAGTTTTGGTGTGTGGTTTTGTTTGTTTGGTTTTTAAAGGATAAGCTTATTCTTTTGTGTATTTGTCAGTACCTTCACAAATAAAATGGTGCACTTTCCTTGATTGTGTTGGTACCTGCTGATGCCACTGCTGACTGGATTGAGATGCAGTCTGTAGATACAAAGGGTGTTCTACAGATGGTGTCTGTCCTGTTTTTTCAGTCTCCCTTCAAGTTAGTAAGCTATTGTTTATCCTTTTGCTGGCAAGCAAGACTTAAAGATCTACTTCCCTCACTGTTTGGGTTTCTGGTCTATATAACCATAGTTATATATACACACACACAGAGCTATATGTATATGTTTGAGGTTTGCTCAATCAGCAAACAATTTTTATCATCTTGATAAAAAACCTGTTGCTACTGCAGTGTCCTAGCAGTGGTCCAGTGGCAATAGCACTTCAGGTTGTTTGGAAGCATATTGTAGGTACTCACGAGTTATGAAGGGATGCCTCTCTTCCTTACCTAGGTGCCTAGGTATTGTAATGTATCAGTGTAATAATGTGGCTTTACCATATGATGCTGAGGTTGCTTAGCCATACTTAAAACTTTAATGAATGTCTGTGCCTCTGACCTTCAATTTAATCAAGATGACCATGACAAAATTTCTAGTGCTCAACTTCTACAGAAGTGTTTAATTTCCTGAAGGTTTTTAAATTTTATTACATTGTCTGGCTGCTACTGTTTAAGCCTACTTGACATGTGGGTTAGTTAGGGTAAATAACAGGCATCATTTCTGAAGTACATTTCCTAGAAGCCAAGCTGCTCTTGTAAGGGAATAGCTGTGCTATAACCTTCCAGTGAAGGGAGGGAACTGCAGAGGACTATTGCTTTTGAAATTAGGTCTTGTACCATCTCTCCTGGTACTGGGAATTCTCATATAATTAGAAATGTAGCTTGGTGCATTGCTAAAAGCTGTTAAGCTGTAGATCAAGCCAACAGTGAGGCAAACAAATAATCCTGTAATCAAGAGAAACCAGTCCTGAAGTTTATGGCAGAATATTTCAACTGCTAGTGCTGTACTGTAACTTAGAGAACATATTTTCCTATATGAAATGGCAGTTATTGTTGGAGCTGCTTGCAGTGTTATTCTTTTCTCTTAGTAATAGAGAGTTCTGCCTTGTTCTCCAGGTCCTGAAAATCACTTCTATCAGTCTAAACTTCAATGTAATATGTCTGTTACAAATTTACAGAACTAAATGTTTCCTACTGCAAAATCATGAAATGAAGCATTAAACCAATGAGCTGGTTGGAAGATGGAAACTGTTAATCCCTTTATTGCTTTATTTAACGTCATGTCCCCATACTGGCTCACTGAATCCTGTTGATGATTACAATCTGCAATTCTAATAGAATTAGTGGGTTTTGCAGGATAGAGTGTTTGGTCTTAGTATCACTTTTCACCCCCCTGTCTCTGGCTGTGGTTTCATATTCCAGCTGAGATGACCTGAGAGCTAGCTGCTGTCAAGAGGAGTGAAACAATCTTCTTTTCCCTGACCCCTGGGTGCAACTAATGCTTTTTTGGCCTTGTGGTGAAATGGTTTAAGGAGCCAAGCTGATTTTCTTCTGGGATAGCTCCCTGAACTGTTTCCCCAAAGGGTTAGAGCTGGAAGATGAGTTGAGGGGGGTGACAGACAGGCCATTCTTGTCATTATTAGTGGCTATATTAGGTTGGCTATGACATAAAGCATCACCTACAACTTCTTTCCTCTCGTATGAAGATCCAAAGACAGAGCTGTACAGGTTCTTAGATTGTTCACTTAACAGGAGCTGGTTTATCCTCAGTCGTATGTATAACCCCATTTGTGATGCTGCTCTCAGCCTTTTGCTCCCTACTGGGGGTAGTAGGTGCATAGTCTTTCCTGTCACCATTGAAATGCTTTTCTTGCAGATCTGCCTAGGTGGCAAAACAGCAGTAATACCTGTCAGGTTCCCTTGATAAGGGAGCTGGGAGGACAAGATCTAAGTTATTTTTCTGTCTCCTGTTAAGTAGCTGTCAGCTGCAGAGGGGCAGTCAGAGGAAAAATCTGACTCTGCTACAGATGGGAAGAGGCAACTTTGCCAAGAGGGGGAAAAAAAATAATCATGGAGTATTTTTTCCACTTCAGTGAACTCTACTAGGTTTGGTAATCATGAAAGCTGAGTAGCAGAGTACGGTGATGGTGTTCATGTGGCTGAAGTGTGGACCTGGAGCATGTGCAGTACAGAAGACAATTGAAGCCTTTAGATGAGAGTTTGTGTGCAAATTCTTGGGCGAAGTCTGTGGATGGGTAGCTTTGGACTTCTCCAGCTGCCTTGAAACAGACTTCTTGTAGGAAGAAAGCAGAGGCATCAGCCAGCTTGATGCATGGCTTATAGATTACTATATATTGCTTGTCCTCTAAAAATCATGGAGACAATTTAGAGGGATTGTTTTGACAGACATGAAGGAGGAGTGGAGTTATGCCTTTTGGAGGCCAGATGTTTGGTATTGGTCCCAAACTGAGGCAAGGCTCAGGGAAAAATTACCTTAATGAAATTAAGTCTAATATTACATCTCCCTCTTACAATGCATTCCATGGTTCCTCCAGGTAAAATTCTAGTTTATCCAGTAGAATAGTCATTAATGTTTCATGTTTTATTTTTCAAAGTTTTTGTTTCCCAAATTATTCTAATGTAATTGCAGATGGAAACTTAGCACACACACACAACCTACTGACTATTCCGTGCTTGAAAAATTAATAGGATCTCCTTCCAGTTTGTGAAGACTTGTTACATGCCTGCCAATGGAACCCTCAACACCTAGATGTCTTAGCTGTATTAGAGACCATCCTTTGCACCAAAGCTTAGGTTTTATTCCTTAATTATTATTTCTATGAAAAAAAAATCAAATGCTTGCACTATTTGGAACAAGGTTTGAAATGCTGCATTTTGTAATTCAGTGTGTTCTTCCTCTTATTCCAGCCGTCGGGATGACATGGAGTCTCTAGGTTATGTATTGATGTACTTCAACAGAACCAGTCTGCCTTGGCAAGGATTAAAGGTAGGTTATGTTGACTTTGGGGGACTTTTTCCCCACCCTCCTTTTTTTTGGTCAGGTATCGTGCTGCTTCCTGCTGCCATGGATAGGGAGTTGTGTATAACGTTCAGCCTGGTTACACAGACTGGCTTTTCCCAGGGCATGGTATTTATAGAGTGTAGAAGAAAGGTTCTTTCTGCTTGCAAAATGTGTATTGTTCAATTGTCTTAAAATTATGCTAAACAATAGTTTACATCATCTTTGCAAACTGGTGTAGGCTGAGGCCCTTTTTGGGAAGTAAAAAATAACATTGTTAGTGGCTTTCTGAATTGCTGGAGAGAGTATGGAATTAATCTTTTGCCCAGCAAGTTCAGCTTTAGTGGTATCTCAGCCCAGTTTATGGCGTGACTGAGTAATTGTTAGCTGTGACAGGCTTGTTTCAAGTATTTTTGTGTATGGTAGCCAAGTACAAGCATGGCAAATATTTCTTATTACTGTGATATAGACTCCAGTGATTTGTTTTCATGTTTTAATTGTTTTTTTTCCTCCATGAGAGTTGTGTAACTCAAATGGCATTGCAGCTGCAAGTTTTCTCAAAAGGCAGCAGCTTGTGAAACACTAGAACTCTTCAGCTGCAAATGAATGTAATGGCTGCTTACTGAAACACGCAGGCAGCCCTTCAATGGGGTACTGAGTGGGAATTAATAGAACTTTGGCAAATGTAAATGCAAGTCTGGGCTGTTTAATGGACAAAAGCAGCAGCTAGAACTACACGAGCTGTGCCATGTGATGGAAGCATTAGACTGCGACAAATGGTATTAAACTGTGTCCAAATCTTAATACCAGATTGACCTTCATTCTCTTTGCAGTAAATGTGTGGGACTTGGAGATTTCACATAAAATACTTATGGTTGACCAAAGGATTTTTGTCATTTTTTTTGCTACTGTCCTTGTTAATCCAGTGTTGCACAATATCTCTTATATTGTGACCTACATGTTCCACAGGCTGCGACAAAGAAGCAAAAGTATGAAAAGATTAGTGAAAAGAAAATGTCCACTCCTGTTGAGGTTTTGTGTAAGGTAAGAGTTTCCAAATGATGTCATACTGTGAAATAGAAGTTCTCTTCTTGTTGGTGTGTTTTTGGTTTTGTGGGTTTTTTGTTTCTTCTCTAACTAGAGCCAGTATATTAATCTCACACAGCATTTGCTGCTGAATAATACTCCTCTGGCAGTCACGGGTGCCTTGTGTTTGGCCACCCAGCAAGACTCTGAATGTGCAGAGCAGGCATTTGCTGCTGTTTCTTGGCATAGTTCATGCCACCATCATTGTGGTTCTTGGTGACTGTTGATTGTGCAATCTCTCCAGTCCTCTTAGGTGAGGCTTGTTACTTTCTTCCACTCTTGAGTGGAAATTCTCATGTGCCACCTTGGATAAATAAAACCAATGTAGAGCTGTATAGCTGGCCCATATAGACTTGTTTCTGCCTCTCAAATAGAGGCTGTAGTGGAATTGGATGTCAAGTGATATTTAAAGCCATGTTGCAGAATGTTTTTCCCCTGCTGTGGATTTCTCTTGAACTGTGACAGTGACATGCTAATTAACACAGGTCCTTGAGAACACTTGCTAGCGTTTGCACATCAAACAGCAGCACCAATGATTGCACATTTATATACTCCTAGTCTGACAGCATCTTCCAAGGAAGCTAAACTGTGATACTCTCCTCTTTCTTGTAGAGCAGCACTAGACTGTAGGCTATGACCCACTTATGTGGGCTTTAATATAGCATTACATGTGTAAATAGGTAAAGCAGTGGGTCTTTGGAAAAGGTTTTTATGGTTTAAATGTTCACACTTAATACTGATAACTTGCTTCTAGGATGCTCGAGTAGATTATCAAGGCGACATGAGTGGGATCTTCAAGAGACAATTACTACTAATTTCAGAGACCTAGTTAATAAGAATTAGGTGTAATTAGGATGAAAGAAGTGCTTTAAATATGTTCTGTGTTGAAGGCTTTTGTAACAGAGAACTTGAGATTGCGAAACATACCTCGGGTAACAGTTCTGGGGAAGGAACAAGAGCCTGGAACCTTGCTGATCAAACCCACTTTCTGAAAGACAGAATAAATTAATATTCAGAATTTACACTTAGAAATCTTCAGCCAGTTGTTCTCTACCATTATAGACAGAAATACAGCTTTTTGCCTTCTTAAAGGGTTGTTAGAAGCTTTTTGCTGCAAGCCTTAGCTTGATTAACATTGTTGATTTACAGGGATTCCCTGCAGAATTTGCCATGTATCTGAACTACTGTCGTGGCCTGCGCTTTGAAGAGGCACCAGATTACATGTATCTGAGGCAATTATTCCGTATTCTTTTCAGGTCAGTCTCACGGTGGAAAAGTACAGAAATGTGTCAGTGCTTTACCAGTTGGTAACTGCTCGGTGGGACTTGGGCTGCAGAAAGCAGCTCCATATGTGTGTGGTGTAGGGAGTTCAGGGACTTTCATTTCAGAGTTGGAAAAGCTGGTTAAAGGACCTGGAAAAATACTGTTCAATGTTAAGCATGAAGGAGAACATTCTCTCACTTGTGTGGCATGGTCTGACCACTAATGCTAAAGGCTTGAGCCTATGCTTCAAGTTCTGTTGCACATTGCTTAAGAAATTGGTAGAGCTGTTTGAAGCTTGTAACCTTTGGAGAGGAGTGATGGGAGTAAGAGTGGTGCCCAGGAGATGGATTGCAGTGGAAAGGAGCAGTGCTGCTGCATTGAGCTTGTTAGAAAACCAGAACAGGCTCAGCCTTGCGGAGTGAGCAGCATCTGTCAAAAGAGGAACTGGTACTGATCTGTCAAGATCAGAGACCTGGAATCCAAAGCAATTCTTATTTGATAATGTGCAGTACTGCAGTCTGTCCTTAAAACTATCTATTAAAAAATAAAAAATAGAACCTCATTGCCAGGCAAATGGTCAAGCTGGGTTGTGAGGAAGCGCTGCTTCTACAAATGCAGACTTCTGCATAAGCAGGGAAGAAAACACTTTGCAATAGTATTTGAGCTTGCTTAAAGAATCCCTTTAAGTTAGTAATACTTAGCATTTATAAACCATTCATAATCTCCAAAGCAGCTTACAAATAGAGTTAACCTCTAGTTCTGGGGTTTCAGCAAAGGCTTGTTGGTATTAGCAATAAGGAAGTTGGGATGTGTTACAGTAAAGTATTTCACTCTTTTCTAGGACCTTGAACCACCAATATGACTACACATTCGACTGGACGATGTTAAAGCAAAAAGCAGCACAGCAGGCAGCCTCTTCCAGTGGGCAGGGGCAGCAGGCCCAAACCCCCACAGGCAAGCAAACTGACAAATCCAAGAGTAACATGAAAGGTTAGTAGCCAAGAACCAAGTGACGTTACAGGAAAAAAAAAATTACACTAATTTGGACAATGTTGGCAATTTAAGTGTTAGATCAAGGAGGTGGTTTAAAAAATATATTTGGCTGTTAATTGAAAAAGCAAAAA
>VWZY01012409.1:1069810-1087423 GCA_013399075.1 Chloroceryle aenea
GTAAAAGGAAAGGACCAGTGAGCTCAAAATGCCTTGCCTAAATCAAGGAGTAACCCTGAACTGCTGTGGACTGCCAAGTCACAATTTTCTGAAGTATCTGGATGCTCTGGGGTGGGGCTTCAGGTTTCTTCACTATTTTTAATGTTTCTTGGTTATGGTTTCAAAGGGAAATGTTGTGAAATGTTCAAGATGTAATTGTGTAAACTGAAAACTGAGTTCTGGAAAGGCATGTAAGATTTTTAATCACATTCTAGAAACTAGCTTTGCCACTGTTAGTCTAGTAAGGCATTAGAATGAAACTGCTACAGCTAGTAACTATTGCAGACAGTCTTGTAATGGAACTGGTTCCTCAAGATGAGCTGTGGATAATATTGAAGCTAATAAGGTTGTTTGCATGAGAATAGAGAAGCTAAATTTAAGTTACGTACTGAGGTGTATTGTACTAGTACTTGGTATTCTTCAGAACTTTCTTGTCTTGACTATCACTTGTATATACAAAAAATCATTTGTTCAGCTAAGATACTGAACCTGAAAGTCAAAGAAATGCAGAAGGGTTTACAATAAACTCCTCAAAACATTGTTTTCATGTATTGTGGCAGCATTTAAACATGACCAGCTGGCTGTAGTCAAGACAGCTGTCCAGAAAAATTAAAATACCTGCTTGTCTGAGGCAATCTGAAACCATTTCTTGAAGACATAAAACCCAAAAAATCCTTAGGATACCATTAAATGTCAGATTCTTTGTGGCATAGAAAGTCCAACTTGTTTTTCTGGAGTGGACAGGTTTTACAACACTGCAGGCTGCAAACCAGTTCCTTCAGCTGAAACACTGGTACATAGAGGGCTTGATGATTAAGCACCCAAGCTTAGATTGCTTTCTGCAGTACAGACACTGACTGAGGTTCAGAACCCACTGCTGAACCCAACCTGATGTCAGGGTATGGAGAGGTTGGCTGTTAGAGCAGGAGGAAATAATCAGAGCAAAAATGTGGATTCTTCACAACAGCTCAGGCTTAAAGGTGGTGGTGGTCTGTAAATGGATGCTGCCCTGAAAATGAAGTTATGTGCACTTGACATACTGTTTTGTTGGTAAAGCATTCTGAGGTTTAATGTGCCACGCTCCTGGGTCAGGCTGTTTCTGACCAAGTGCTACACCCTAAGTGAAGAAAAGGTCATTATAATGATTATCTGCCTCCACCTTCTTGGGGTGATTCGTGAGGGAGTACAAGCTGCAGTTGCCTGACAAGCATGAGCAGCAGGGAAGCTGCCTTACAGCTGAAGCTTACAGATCATTTCTGTTTCTTGGTGGACATTCCTCATCACACTGTCCTTTCATAGCGAGGACCATTGCTGTAGCTATGGTGAAGTTGCTGGTTTTCTAGCAGAACTTCATTGGCCCTTTCATGGCGTTAACAGCCTTCTGGGGGAATGATTTCCTCCTCTCCCTTCCCCTGACAAAAAGAAAGCTTGTGACCTTTGGACTCAGCAAGCTGTAATGTCAGCAAAGCATTGAAGTAGTGCTTGTCAAGCATCAGAAGGCTTTCCCAGCTTCCTAAAATAGTTAGCTAAGTCTCTTCATCAAAGTAAAGATTCCAGATTTCTAAAACCCTACATGCCTTTTTTTGGGCAATATTGCCTGCTAATGAAGATTTCAGAAATCAGCCAAGCTCAAGCAGGAGGCTGCATGGCTTGTGTTGCTGTCTCGAGAAGATTAATGAAATACCTGGTTATTTTCTTCCAGAGTTAAATTCTCATGCAATTGCTGCAGCAAAGCTTATGCTGAAAGTGGCTTAAAAGGCTTCATAGTATTGAATTGTATCTGGTAACCATATCCAGTATAAGGAGAGTACTGGAAATGGCAATTTGCAGGTGCATTTATTGGTTAAATTTTACAGTGTGCTCTGAAGTGCAGATGTGCATCTGCATCTGTGCATCTGGGCAGTGCAGTTAAATCTAAGTTCTTTCAGACAAGGTGCAGAGACTTATTATGACTTTAGATTTTGGACATCTGTAGATATTCCTGGCTGCCTTAACTCAGATCCATATGAAACCATCTCGCTGAGTCCTGTAGGTTATTCAGGCTGAATACTCTGTTGAATTCCAGTGGCCTTTGTTAATTTTTTTTCTTACCCCCTCCCCCACCTTCCTTCTCCTGTCCCTCCCTGGAACCCTGTTCAGTGTTTTCTGTAACAGCAAGATAAATGGGTTTTGAACTTGGGAGAGGTGAACTCTTTCAACAGATAGAGCTGCTTTGCTGACTCTGGGAAGTTTAGCTCTCAATCTCTTGACGGTGCAGCTGCCGTTCAGGTGTGAACTGTAACAATGCTTACAGTCAGCTTCCTGCAGTCATAAAACTGACTCGAGCAGCCAGTCTGCAGGATAAAGTCTCTCTGTTCCATTTGCAAGAGATGTTTTTAATTCCCCTCAGTGTCGAGTTCCATAAGCCTGTCAGCAGTCCCATTGCTGTTCACTGGGCACCTGTGGTGGTGACAGTATTTCTCAGAACACACTCAGCTCGTTACTCGAGGTTTAGCCAGTTGACAAATACTTTTCACTGCTTGTCTCTGCAGCTACTTACTAGAAGAGTTTGAACACCTCTCGAGTAGAGGAGTTTTCCAGCATGACAGTACAGTTACTCTCCTGCCTTGATCAGATCTGCAGCTATGGTGGTAATAAAGCAATTTGAGTATCCCTCATGTAGCACAGAGATTATCAAAGTTTTGGGTAACGCCCCAGTGGGACACAGTGATGAATGTGCAGATTTGAGCTGGCCTTGTGTATAGTGAGGAGTTGTTAGATGCTGGCATGAACTCTTCAGCGTGTTCTTCATGCTGGCAAAGTCTTGTATGCTACTGAATGTTGCAGCATCTCATTTGACAGCTGTGCTCCAACTGCCTTTGGGAACACTTCTGTGTAGCCTTGATAGGACTCACAAGGGACATTGTGGGTTGAATCCAGTCTCCTATTGCTCTCTGTAGAGTTGGGCATTCTCTCACCCACAATACCTTGGATTTGAGGTATTTAACAAAAGCAGCATGTCCTTTGTCCTTGGGTTCAGGATCCCATTTTCATTTGAAACATCCAGGCTTCTAAAGCAATGAGCTGATCCGTGTCTTTCCACACTGGGAGTGTACTCCTTTGTTAACTGAGTTTTGGCTGCTTTGATGGAGAAAGTGGCTCAAATGATGACTCAGTGTTCACTGCTGAACACACTAAATGGAAAAAGAGTGTAAGTTTTGGTTGTATGCATCAAGTAAGGGCTATGGACAACTTTATGCCAGCGGAACTAAGGAATCACCGGGGTTGCTGGGAGAAATTGCCCTCAGGTGGGAACAACTGTCTTTGTCCTGGTGCAAGGGGTTTTTTAAGAATTGCTACTGATGGATAAAGAGAATTGGCCTTTGGTGTCTTAAGATTGGTTTCAGACAAAGCCACTGAATCTCTTCTAAATTACCTGTAGCCTATTCTGGAAGCATTAAAGCTGTCTTCTGGGTACTGTCCAGATACATTTTTGATTGAATGTCAGGCTCTGTTTAAGAGTTGTTTGTACTTGCTTCTCTCTGGATGACAGCACAAGCTATAGCTGAGGTCAGCTTTGTCTGTGTTTCACTGTGAAGAGAGTTCTGTTGCAAAAACTCAGGGCCATTGCTCAGATGAATTCAGACATTGCCAGAATACCATGCTGTCTGGAGGGCATCCAGAACGGAAACTTGCTTGGCAAAGTAGTCTTGGGTTGAGACTCCTGTTACCTCTGAAATGCACGGTGCTGCTACCTGAGGCACCGGAGAGGAGTGTATAGGTGGTCACATGAAGAGAAGACTGGCTTAGCTTGCAGTAACTGGTTCTCTGAGGTCTGTGTTTGTATTCTTTTACTCTCCCTTTCCCACAATGTCTTGAACTTGTCATTTGGAGTGCTGAACTTTAAAGGAATTGTTCTCCATGCCCCACCTCCCTGTGATCAGAGTTGTTTTGCTTGTCCTTCCAAGGACAGTAGGTATGCTGGGTTCCTGGCACTGTCAAAGGTTCTCCCTTCTGTTCTGGCTGCCCACATGCTGTACATGTGAGCATGTAGTCAACACCAGTTACTGTAAGGTAAGTTATTCCTGTTGCTTTTCCTCTGTCTGTGTGGCCCTACTGTACTGCACCTCTGAAGAGCACCACTGCAATCAGATGACAGTTTGACATTCAAAGTTATAAACATGAGACATTGCAGACAAGTAGAAAACAATCCTATGAAATTACATCCCGCTTCCTAGCGGCAATAACACGTCGTGTTTTCAAACTGGTGATCTGAATTCCTCTGTGAGGAATGTGGCATCCAGCTGGTGCACAAGCCTGTTTTCAGTGCAGCAGTAGGTGCCTGCTTGAGCTCCAGGGTGGTGGCAAATGGTGGTTAGCTTCAGAAATGGACACCAGGAGCTCTGCTGTTCTGAGATGGAGCAGCATCTTCCCTTTTGAATGACCATAACTGATGTTTAATTCTACTTTGAAAGCTGTTTCTCCTTTTCATCCCCTATCAGTAAGTTGCCCTTGTGTTTATCTTGCAGGTTTCTGAGCGTGGCGAGGATGGGACAAAGCAGAGCAGATCGGAGCAGGACTTGTCACTCCCCAAATCCTAAAAATTTTAGTTCATACGTACACTTGCCAGTGGCTGTGGGCAACCATTTACTTGGTGTAAAGAACTTAATATCAGTATAAACTGGCTCTGGGCAGTGTCAGTGATGCTGCACTTGGAGTTGTAGCAGCTGTAATTGTGAATATTACTGAGATAGTGAAACATGGTGTCCAGTTTTCTATTGCATTTTTTTCAAGTGGAAAAGTTAACTAATGGTTGACACACAAGTGGAGAAAATTGTGCATATGCCAATTTTTGTTACCTTTTTACTTTGAACTACACTGCTTATGAGATCTCATTGTTTTGGAAGAATGGCATGAACAGTCTTCGGCAACAGTTGTGATAATTGTAAATGCTCACAATTGTGCACTCTTTTCTGGTTATTCCTCCCTGGGTTTTGAAAGTTGTACACTTAAAACATTCTTAAAGTTGTTGGCTTCTATGTGCAACATACCAAGCCAGCTGACATGGTAGTAACCAAAGATTCCAGTTTTTAAGCATATGAAAGACTCTGCCTGCTTACCTGTGCTAGAAATAACAGCATCTAAAGTGAAGACTTAAGAGAAACTTAGCGACTACTAGATAATCTTTAGGACTCTGCATTAACTCTATAATGTTCTTGGTATAAAAGGAAAAACAGCATATTTGTCACGAAATTTAGTTAACATCTTACAATTGAACCTGTATGTAAGTTGCTTAGATAAATGTAATCACTGTAAACATCTATATGATCTGGGATTTTGTTTTTATTTTGAAGCGGGAGCTTTTTTGTTTACAAGTTCATTAAAAACTAAAACCTGTTTCTGTAAGGAAATGAGATTTTTTTTTTAATTTGCCTTTTTAATTCAGTTTAAGAAATCTACATTACCCTGTTTTTAAACCGAGTTTTGAGGCCATTTGTTAAGCAAAAGAAGTCATATTTCTTTCTAAATCATTTTAGATTTAGTGTTGTAACTCTTCCTCATTTTGTTTTTAAATAAATTTTGTATTTTTTCCTTGAGGGGGAAGGGGCAGTCTTGCATTTTTATAACTTGTTTGAGACCACCCCTCTATACTAAGATTGGATTTTTTTTTTAAATGAATGGCATCTTTTGCAGCCCCAGTCTTGGCAGCCTCTGAGCGTTGCCAGGTCGTGCATCGGCTGCACTGACTCGTGATTGCTAGTTCTGAGGAAAAATCGAATGGAGTATTTGGATGGTTTTAAACCAAGGCATTTTCTTTCAAGTTCTTGTGAAGTGGATATGACCAGATTTACTCTTGTTCTGGGGGACAGCCTCGCACCACGCAGAGTTCACATTGGTTACTGCCCCAGGCTGTCTTCCTTCTCACTCCTATTCTAGCCCAGCTGAAAGAAAGAAATACTTTTATTGCTGGTAATTCTTTAACAGTGTAATTTATTCCTTTATAGCATGTCAGAATAAATTAAAAAAATGTCTGAAAATGCTGCCAGATGCCTATTGTGTAAATGTTTGTACCTTAGCTTTTTAGACAGTTTTCAAACATGTAGCAGTTCCTGCTCACAGTTCCTTTTTTTTACTGTTTGAAGAGGTCTTTCAGTTTGAAACCCTTTTCTTCAAGGTGACAATAGCTAACGCTGCGTGCTCTGTCATCGCCCAGGGGTCACCTGCGCCAGGGCCGCGCTCCCTGCGGTGGCTGTGCACTCGCTGTACGAGAAGGAGCTGCCCCCAGAAGATGTTAAACTCCAGCTGGAGAACATTGTGTGCTAATAAACATTGGCGTAGATAATCTGGGAGTACAGAGAGGCAAAAACTCTGCCGGGTTTCAGAGATACTGGTGCGTATTGATAACCTCTGAGTCGGAGTGCTCTGTTACCTGCAGGGTGGAAGAAGAAATGGAGCTCATTCTGGCTAAGATGCTTTTCTAGCCTCTCTGGGTATTGCCCCATCTGCTGCAGGATGCTTTACAAGCGGGGCCTCACCTGCAGACTGGTGTCTTTCTAAGATGGGATACTGGAATACGGTGTTGTCCTTAACACAACCGCTCTCGAGGCAGTGCGGCTGACACCGTGCGGGGGCAGAAGGGGCAGGAGCATCAGCCAAACGCCACCTGTGCAGCTGTTTCCAGAGTGGCTGCTTGGAATTGTGTTGGCACTGCTTTTCTGGCTTTGACGTGAGAGATCCTGAAGTCAGAGGACATCATTTAGGTTCAGGAGAAGAAATTATTTCTTCTGTTAATTTTACTCCTGACTTTGAGGAAGTTTGTCAAATTGCAAGCACTGCAAGCAAGAACAGTTCACACACTTGGGGTGTCAAAAACCACTATTACAGCCGTAGGCTTTGTTTGTCCTGTGGAGGAGGGTGGAGTCCAGTCAGTCTTTGAGACAGGGTGTGTTCACCGAGGTGACACTGCAGCAGTGTGAGCGTAAGCTGTCAGCTGTGTAGTGCTGCTGTGCAGTGAACAGCCTGCACCAGAGGTGCTGACCAGGGGGTGTGATGGCAACCTTCCTTAAAGAGACACTGTGACACTGATGCTCCTTTGCTGTATAATCTAGTTGGTTTGTAATGAGATTTCACTCTGAAAGCATTAAAAACTATGTGCTATGTGGATCTTGACTTCTGGCTGCAGCTCTGCAAAAGTTTTGTGGTGGGAGGTTTATCTGCTGTCCTGATGCAAAGTCAAAAACTTCTGTGAGCAATCCCAGGTCCTTTGTAAGTATTATAACAGAGACCATAAAGCACAAAAACTACACCCTCGTGCTCCCTGGAAAGTGCTAGAATGCAGGTAAAGATATTAAGCTGTGACAACAGGTTCTTAGTCATCTTACTAAGCTGCGTACAGGGTTTCAAAGCAATTTATTAACTTCCTTATAACAACTCCACGAGGCATCCTAAGGCCACCTGCTAAGGAATTGCTTCAGCTGGAGAGTGGCGTGCTCCTGCGCAGCGTACTGGTTCATTATTCTTAACCTATTTAAGCCATTCCTTGTGGGAAGCAATTGAGAGCCTTTTTCCCTTCTGCCATAAAAGGCTCTGAAAGGAGGACAGGCTGCTCTAGTTCTCTGCTATCAGTAATGTTGCTCTGGCTGCCCTGCCTGGTGCTGGGTGCTGAGTGATGAAGTCGAGCCCTGGCTGTGTTGAGAACACTCGGCCTCAAAGCCAGATGTGGTGTGAGTAGGTGTGTCAAACCAGTCCAGTGTGTGCCATCCTATTTTTTCTTTAGCTGGAGAGGGGTTCTTTTTCCAGCTGCTGAGTCCATTGCTCTGCCTGATCTCTCAGCTGGCTTTTTCAGGTGTGCTGGTTGCAGCAGGCAGGAACTGGTACGTGTCTGGGCACCCCAGTCCTACCTGTGCCCCTTTGAGCAGGAGGTTGCACCAGATACCACCTTTTGCAGCCCCTTCCAGGTGGAATTTGTCTATGATCCCAAGTTGGCTTTTTGTATAAGGCTTTAATTGCTCCTGACAGCATTGTCTAATTTGGAAGGTTTGTTGCCTAGCCAGCTCTGTCAGCCCCATCTGCTCCTTAATTGCAGTGAAATCATGGTGATTTCATACCGGCTTGATGTTGTAATATGAGTTTATGAGCACGGCAGACTCCAGATAAAAAGGAAAAGTGGGCTGGGAGGAAGAGCTGTCTGCTCTGAGCACTAATGACTCTGGAAACAAGAGGCAAGGGCTGACACAGAGGAAGTGCCCACCCTCCTAATGGGGCCTGAGTGGAAGGACTGCGTCCCTGGCGTCTTCTAATGTGGAAATGGGTCTTTAATGCAATCCCTGTTACCAGGGCTGGGTGGGAAGGGGGCAGGGCGGTGCCAGGGCCGGGTGCAGAGGATCGAGATTGACTGTTGTGCTTGGACACAAGGACATTCATCGTGCTCTGCTGAGTTAACTAAGCCTTCCAAAATAGACCCAGGACCCTGTTGTGCGTTGCAGTGAAGGAAGGGTGGTGTGCTAAGGGAAGCCTGTGTCCAAAACACAGGACTGTGGCTGCATTCTTAAAGGAACCACAGTGGGCTCAGCTGCTTTGCCAAGCTCGGTATTAAAGGTTTAAGATGCTAACTTGACTTTTTGCATCACGTGAGATGTCCTTAGATGTGACTGTTTCTAGTGCTGAGTTCAGGTAGCTGGAAAGGGGGAGGAGGGAAATCTTGTCACACCAGGTTCAAGCGATTAGGTTCTCAAGTATTTTTGTTCATAGACTAACTGAAGGTGATGCAACTCCATTTTCAGAGAACAATGTGGCATTCTGCTACCAGGCTGCTTCTGGAAGTACCTGAGCACACTCGGTACTCACTTTTCTGTTTTCCTTTCCCAGAAGCCTTCTGTTCCTGTTGATAATGTGGATAGGTTTTTGTAAACACAGCTGGTCTTAACTTCATTTCTTCAGTCCCTGAGTTTGAAGGATAGTGGCAATAAGTGTAGCTGGTGAAGAAGCCCTTTCAGAGCTTGTGTCCCAAAGAGCAGGCTCCTGGCTTCCTGTGCTGCTCCCTGTTCACCACCACCCTTGAAATGCTAGTGAGCCTTGAGCTGCTCTGCAGGTGATGGACTTTGAACTTCTTTCTGAATGACAGCAGCCTGAGATCATCGGAAGACCTTGGAGAAGTGCACAGGCTGTCGTACAGGGTAGACTGGCTTTTGAGCTTTCCCTGTAGCAGTTGGAGCCCCTGTGGGGAATGCCAAGTCTGGGATTTATCCTTTACAGCCCTGTAAACACTCAGGGCCAGTGCTTGACTCTGCCCAGCCCAGGTGGGGCACTGGTACTTGTCAGTACACTCAGCTGTGCTTCATGGGACCATGTGGTCCACCAGACCAGTGGCATGAAGAACAGATCTTTCACTTCTTCATCCCTCATGTGTTGCTGTGGCACATACTGCTGCCAGAGAAGCAGTGGGACTTTTAACAAATGAGACCATTGGACACATTTAACAGAGAACCCCTGGGGTTTAAGGATGCTCTCCACACCACAGCTTACTCTGATGTCTGTCTGGCTTGCCCTTACTGCTGCCTGTGCTTCTCCTAAGTTTTGTACACCAAGTGGTAGTTCTGCTTCTCAGCAGCCTGGGTGGGTAGTTCTAGAGATCCTCAAGCCCATCTCTGTACAGCTACAAGGACCAATGCTTCACAAATCTTGCTGTCCTCAGCTAGGTACAGTGGGCTGGCCTTGGGACCAGCTTGGGGCTTGCAGCTGGTTCCAGTGTTCAGAAGCAGGTTCTTAACTGCTGGCCTGCAGCAGGACCAAGCTGGCTGGCCTCTGACAATGGGATTTGCTAGATTTTCATCTGGTGGCAGCTGCAGATGGGGTTCTGTCCAGATCAGGCAGAGAGGAGCAAGAAAGGGTTTGCCTGCCTTGGCCTACAGGCAGGTGCAGTCAGGCAGTGGGGGAGGAGAAGAGAGAAGTCAACCTAGAAACTGGTGCAAGCCCTTTGAGCTGAGAGAAATTACTTGGGTAGCAAATAGCTTCATTCTAGTGTGCTGAAGGCAGCCCCCAGCACGGCTCTGACTTGGGCTGAGCTCCTCCTCCTCCTCGGGGTCTGTGGTGGTGGCTGGTGTTGGGCCAGGGCTGTCTGCAGCAGGCGTGCTGGGCTTGGGGTTACCTGCTGGGGCAAAGCCTACAAACAGCATCAGGTGGAGTGTGTGTTCCTGTTCCTTGGGGCTGGCACTCCCATTATACCAGGCGGACCTCAGGTAACTCCTGCTGCATGGCACTGTTTGCACAGCAGGTATGGCCAGAGATTCCTGCTGACTCACATCCTGGAAGCGTCTGCCTGCCTTCCTGGGACTCTTTCTTCTGTGGGAGGAAAGGTGAGGAACCAGCCATGGCCACTCTTCCCCTGGGCTGCCTGGAAAGTATTCAGTGGTGGCTGTTACTAGATGGCTCATGCTACAGTGGCCCTGCTGTGCTGCTTGTGTCTGGGTAACCAAGGAGCCTCAGTAAACCCTGTTTGCTTTGCACCCCTGGTGTGGGAAGGTGCTGCCGAGCTGAAGCCGAGCTGACGCAGTTGTAGTGAGTTCCCAGCTGGTTAGCCTGAAGCTCTTAACAAATCCTATAAACTGATTATGGGCATAAGTCAATGCTCGGTGACCTTTCTCCCTCTCACTGACAGCTTTTTACATTGCACCTCTTGACCTTCCCTGTACCTGATGGTGGGGGCTCGCAGGTGGGATGTGAGCTGGGCACGGAGCAGCAGCTGGGGCTGGCTCCTGTGCCACCAACCAGTAGGCTCTGCCAGCGTCTGGCAGTGTGATCCCAGGAGGCAAAGAACAGGCTTTGGGGACTTGATGATGATTGGAAGTGGCTTGTTTTTGCTTCCCAACATACAAACAGCTCTTGGGGTCCGATCTGTGCTGTGCTCAGCCTTTCCTAGTGCAAGACTCAGGATTTGTCAGCCCACTGCTCTCATTCCCGTGCTGTGCCTCCCCAAACCCCAGCTGTGGGCAGGAGTGGCTGTGTGGGTAGGATCTCTTCAGTGGCTGGGGAGAGGTAGAATCACAGAACAGGGCAGGCTGGCTCACCTGTGGCCAGACTTTCCCAAGGAAGATGTTGAACCTGGGTGTCCATGGGATGCACGGTGTGGGGTGTGTTTAAATGTGTTTATCACCCTCCATAGGGTGGGGAGCAGAGGGAGGAAGGAGTTGGTCTAGCACAGGCCAGCACCAAGATTGTGCAGGCATCTGCCTGCTCCTTGTTCCTAGAGGACTCTGTTGTGTCCCCTCACCTGTGTGCTGCCTTGTCCCTGTCCCTATCCCCTGATGAGGGAAAGCCTGGTGCCTCCTGCTTGCTATTCTCCCACCTTCTCCCCTGCCTTGCTGTTCCTGGGGGTTCAGCAGCAGGGCAGGGCATGAAAGCGGAGCTGTGCTCGGTGGGGTTGCTGGGTGACCGGTAAACACAGCAAAGGCAATGGCAGCAGGGGGGCTGGCTGGCCTTTGCCCCCCCCAGCTTCCTGGAACCAAGGCCCAGCTGTACTGACAGAGCCTGGCAGCCAGGGACCCAGCTTGAAGGGTAAACAGCCTCATGCTCAGGCCATTGTAAGCCCCGGGGCCAGAGCAGCCTGTCTTGCCCCAGCCAGGTGTGAGGCACACACCACTGATCTCCGCAGGGCTCCTTGCCCAAGCCCCGGTGTCTGCAGGCTTGCTTCTTCCCGCAGTGTTTGGTTGCCCCAAGGAGCTCTGCTGCCTGAGCAGCCCTGTGCTGAGCCTCCCTGGGGCTGGCCAGCCACATACAGAGGGTCCTAGAGCTGTAGCATCAGTCAAGGTGTCAAGCACCAGTGTCTTTGGACTGTAGTGTAAAACACCCTGTGTGCAGCAGCTTTCCTGTAACCTCTGGGATGTTTAAATACAAGGCATGGGAGCAAGCTGGGCACAGACAAGCCTGTTGCAGACTTGGTTCTTCCTAGGTGTGACATGGTGGCTTGTGTGGTGGTAAGTCTGCGAGGTTCTAGCATGTGCTGGGCTGCAGTGGGGCTGCCACCTCCAGTGCTGGCAGGCTGTGCGTCTGGCAGGTGATGGGGGGGGCGGGNGCCCAAAGGAGCTCGGCTGCCCCAAGGAGCTGGCAGGTAATGGGAGAGGAGAGTGGTGCTGGGAGCAGTCCTGCTACTCTAAATAGCTTGCCAGCTGCTGATGTTCATTAACGTGGCTGAGCTGTGGTCCTGCGGGAATGTGGGGTACTCGGGATCAATGTTGCAAGGGGAGCTTTGTGGGATGGGAAGGAATCTCAAACCCCAGGGATCACTTTGCAGAAAGAAGTGCTTGTGCCCAAATCCAATTTCTAGAAGGGCAGGGCAGCCTCCTCTGTGGATCTGCGGCTGCTTTTATTCTTGCTGTGGTAACCAACAACTGGGGCTGAAGTCCTGATCTCAGTCTCTCTGCCAGCATCCTGGGAGCTAAAGGCTGAACCAGCTCCATGTCAGCTCTCCTGACAGCTCTCCAGCTGCCCTGGAGCTGGCTGCTGCTGGCTTGAGGGTATTGCCCTGGTCTGGAGGTCTGCATGCCTGCCCTGGAGTAGCTTCAAAAGCCCAAGCCCAGAACTTGGCCCCATCTGCACCCTGCTCCCCTCTGCCCTGTCTGGATCCTCACCCTGGTGCTGTGGATCAGCCGTGAGCATCCTGGCTGTGGAGGGGCAGCTGCTACACAGAGGGTATTGAAACTGCTGCGGCAGCTCTGGCTTCTCCCAGCCTGCATGTCAGCACACCCAGGGGGATGGGAAGGCTGGGGATGTCCTCGGCAGAGCCAGCTCCACAGGGCTTGCCCTGCTGTCCTTGAACCTGCAGCTGTGCCAGCAGCCTCTTGGGGAAAAGCCTTGATTCTGCTAAACCTCCCATGGATGATCTTAGGTGAACAGAAAGCAGCTGGAGCCTTAAGACCACCCCTGTGCCTGGCTGCCAGGGCTGTGACAGTCCATGAAGCTGTGCCCCAAATGGAGTGGTTTCTGTGGCACATGACATATCCTTTTTCCCCCCTAAGAAAAATATTTTCTGCAGGACTTTGAGTGCAGATGGGAATATGGAGATGCTGTTGTGCTGAGCTTGCAATGGTGCTGGAGGCTGGCTGAAGTGTTTTAATGACTCTGCTGCAAGAGCCTGTACAGCAGATGCGGGTGATCTGGCAGCACAGGCAGAGTGGGGTCAGGGCTCACCTGCTCTCTGGGGCTGCCAATCGACCGTGTCTGTGCCTGCTTGGCTCACCTGCTGCTGCTGCCATTTGGGGTGTAGGCAATGTCTGTGGTGCTTTGCATGTAGGTTCAAAATGAAGTATTGAAAAAACATGTTTTCTATCTGCTGGGTAACACAGCTCAGTCTGGCTGACCTCTCAAACCAACCCACCCAGTTCCTGAGTCCCCGCTGTTCAGCTCAAGAAATCCCACCTGTTTTCTTTCAGATGAGGAGAGAATAAGCTGCTTGTTGCTTCAGCTTGCATCAGGAGAAGTGTGGTAAATCCTTAGCGTCTAGTTGGCTTTGATAGCTGGAGTAGGGAGGTGTTGCTGAGGGAAAGCTGAGCACAGTGTGGGAAGTGCTTTGGCTTACAACGCGTGAGCTGCCACCCAGTCTCCTTCCTGCAGAGAGGCCCCCAGGTGCAGTGCCTGCTCGGGCCAGGGCAGTTGGCTTTCCCAGGCTCTGGAGCAGGAGGGGAGGATGCCAGCTCAGGGCAGCACCATCTCTCCTAGAGATGTGCATCTGACTCGCACATCCTGCTAGATAAGCACTGCTTTTAACGCGCTTGTTTGGGTCGGACCAATGTTCACCTTTCTAAGCTGTCCTTCAGTTGAAGCACTGCTCCCACTGTCTGCAGGATTTCATCAGGTGAACGTGTACCCTGCTTCTACCAGGGAATGTCCACTCCTGCACTGGAAGGAGAACCCTGCTTCCCAGCTGAGAGCACTGTCATGGCCCCAGGCAGGAGAGGAGCTGAGAGCCTCCCTGCTACTGCTGAAGGGGCTGCCCAGGACCATGCACCCACCCTGCTCCCTCTACCTGCCTTTGAGGCACCAGACCCCGGCAGGGTGGCAGGGGATAGCCCTTTACTGGTGGGCTCATAAAAGACAATGCAGTGTAAAGTTTCCAGACTGGGTTTCTCTTCCCCAGCTATAAAAACGTGTAAAGCATTTCTTAAAAGGCTCTGAACTGGCTCCTCTGTCCTGTACAAATCTGGAGCTCCAGGGCTCGGCCTGTTTTGTGCCATACCACCCCTATGCAGCCAGCTCCTTCATCCCACTTAGCCCAGATTTTCTTCTAAATAGGTCACTCGTTAATTGAGGGCAAGCACAAAATGCTCTGTTTCTTTTAGTCCTCCTGTGCTGGACAAACCCACTTCAGGAACTGCGAGACCTGGGGCAAGGCTGAGTGATGAAATTCTCGTTGGCTGCTGCGGCTCTGGCTGGATTCTCCAGCTCCAGGACTGTGGTGGGTGAAGCTGAGGAGGACAGGTTGGGGCTGACTCTTTCTCACCAGCCAGGCAAAAGCCCAGCCCTTGCTCATTTGCAGGAAGGTGGTAAAAGCAGGAGTCCGGGTTGCGGCTGTTAGGAGGGAGGGAGGAGTCCTGCCATGATGGGATGGGTTCTATGCCTCCGTGGAGGAGGGGGAAGCAAGTGCTGAGTGTGTTCCTGCCCTTGAAAACTGTTCAACATGAGGAGACTGGTGCCAGGCCAGGTGCCGGAGGAGGTGACAGACCCCAGCAAGGGCTCAGTGCTGGGTTGAGGGGATAGCATGGTGTATGTTGCTGTGCAGACCCCACAGGTGCCCCAGCTGTAAGGGGATCCTGGGGCAGCTGGGCACCACAGCCAGGCAGCCCATGGGGCCCATCTGCCCTGCACAGGCTCTGACTCCCACCTTCTGTGTGTGTTTAGCTTTCCCTGCTCATTTCTATGCAAACAAGGGCAGATGGAGGGGGGCCATCTGCAGCCCCTGGTTCCTGGCTCCATGGACCAAAGTCCAGCTGGGATTGCAGCTACAGCTGGCTTGCAGCTGCAGGACCTTTTTGCTGCCCACGGAGGGATTTGCCAGAGCAGGATGAGCCAGGGCTCAGGGTCGTGCCACCCTGGTTAAGCCAGTGCCCTGCTCCTGGATGGTCTGAGGTGGCTGAAGCAGCCCTGAGCTGTTTTATATTGCACAGGAGGTGATCCCCAGCCCCAGGGTAGGGGTTAATGCAGCCTCAGGACCCAGTGCAAGGGCTTGGCCTGGTTCCCCAGAGCAGGAGAGAGAGAAAGCAGGAGCCTGGCCCATGGCGCCAAGGTTGAGCGCCTTGAATCAATATTGGCTCGCAACAGCCCGTGGGCAGTGAGGGTGAGGGGAGTGGGGCAGGCAGCTGCTGCCCACCTGCCCTTGGGGGCTGAGCCTCTGCAGCAAGTTGTGCATGGTCTCTGCTCTCTGGGCAGGGCCAGCCAGAGAAGGATCAAAGCCAATCCTCGTCTCAGGCCCCAAGGGGACTCGGGGAGGAGGGAAAGGNGCCCTGTGCATGGCCTGGCAGCCACCCCTGTGCTTGCACCCTCCTCCCTGATTCCTGCCGTCCTGAACCCCTCAGGGTGGGGGATGCCTGCACTCTCCCTCTCCCCTGGCCAACTTTCCACGTACACGCTAATCCCATCCTGCTGCAGCAGCAAGAACAGCTCAGTCCCAGCAGGGCCGGGGTTGCTGGCGCAGCTCCTGAGCTGGGAACCTTGGATGCTGTGAGTCCCCTGGGATCTGAAGGACACAACCTGCCTGGATGCTTCTGCCTAAGCCATCACCTGGTTTCCAGCACAGCTCAGGCGAGCCAGGGGGCTCAGCAGCTTCATCCTGGGGGCTGCTCTCTGGAGCCAGGGTGGTGGCAGCTGTGGGGCAGGGGCAATGTGCTGTGGAGGGCCCTCGGGAGGGCTGTACAGAGAGCAGAGAGAACCATGGGAGGGTGGGCAGGCTCCTGGGGATGCAGATGGGCTCCACTGCTCATCTGCCTCTGGCTGGGCGTGGATGTGTGTGCCTGAGCACGCACCCTGCTCGCCTTCCAGCCCTGCTGAGCTCTGAGAAAACCTGCGTATGCGTAGAGCCCTAATCCGTGCAGCCTTTCCCCAGCTCAGGGGTGTCTTGCCCTTGGCAGGAGATAAGCCAAGGCACTCCAAACCTCCCAGGGGCTGAGTGCTGAAGCATGGTGGTATAGTGTTGCAAGGACCATGATGCTGAGTGTGCTGGGCACTCAGAGCTGGCACCTGGACATGTTCATGCCATGCCAGCCAGCAAGAGCTTGGAGAAAGCAAAGGGATGCCCTGCTGTGGGTGCTGGTGAGAGCTGGTGGGATGCAGGCATGTGGATGCCAGTGACTGTCCAAAGGCTGCCACACCAGCACCCACCACCCCCTTGCTTAAAATCGCCCTATTTCCTTTCAGGCCCTGGCAGGGGTGGCATTGCCCATCCCCACAGGGGCCCTGCACCCAAGGCCAGCGCAGGACACAGGGATTAGTTTTAAGCTGATTGCTGCTGCCTGTTAGGGAAGCGCTGAGGTACTTGGCTGTGGTTTCTGTGGGTGGCTGGTGGATCATGGGGGGAGTGTGGCTGCCATGGGGCTGGCATCACACTCTGGTGGGGCAGGATGAGGTTTTGCCCCTTCCACAATACATTTGCTTATGCCACCACAGTTTATAAGAACTTATCATCCCTATGGCCTCTAGGAGTGATAATGACTGGCCTCTGTCCTGCCCCAGTTCAGTGGCTTGGGGGGACACTCATAGGACCCTTCTCCCCACCTTCACTCAGGGTACCCAAGGGGATGAGCCTCCCTGAAGCCACCCTGGCAGGATGGCTGCAGGTGCTGGGGTTTGGCTTCTAGCTTGGTGTTTCTTCTCTAATCTAGCTAGGCAGTAAGAGACCCCAAAGACACAGCTCTGGGAGGAGAGGGAGAGGAGGCAGGGAAACACAAGCAGGCAGTCCCTGTGGGCAGAGAATTTATGGCTGTCAAGTTTCTGCAGAGACAACAACTGTGCAGGACTCTTGGAGGGGCTGAAGGGGGCAAAGCTGGCCAAAAAAGGCAGTGTGGCAGCTCGTCCTCCCCTCCTGTGTGCTTTCCAGAAAGCACAGAACATAAAGAGTCTTGTCCTGCCAGGAATAAAGGCGGAATGAGCTTGACTGCCTGACAGCCTGGGGAAAGCCGCTCTGCTCTGCCATTGCTGCCACATCCCGTTTTCCTCCTCCGTGCTCAGGCACAGGGCTGTGCCAACGGGTGCTGCTCCCAGGTGGTGCCGTCTGACTCAGGGCAACACCCTTCCCAGCACAGCAGGCTCGCTACGGCAGCCGGCAGCACAGCCAGGCTGGTAGCGCTGAGCCAGTGGAGGCTGAGCTGTGCTGAGTGTCTGAGTGACTCAGTGCTAATGTCCTCTCAGCAGTGGGGAAACTGAGGCAGGGAGNTGCCGGTGCTGGGCACACAGAGCCCTTTGGTGGGCAAAGGCACCGAGCCTCGGGCAGGCCTGGCAAGCACCGGCTGCCGACGCCACCTTCCTGGGTGCTGACTCAGCAGGGTGGGTGGCTGCGAGCCCAAGCCGGGAGCCAGGGTGGCTGCCGGTGCTGGGTATACAGAGCCCTTT
>VWZY01012410.1:0-33300 GCA_013399075.1 Chloroceryle aenea
TCTCCTCTGGAGAGATTCCAAACGTGTGTGGATATGATTCTGAGCAACCTGCTCCTGCTTTAGCAGGGGGGTTGGACTAGCCGATGACCAGAGGTCCCTTCCAACCCTTACCCTTCTGTGATTCTGTAATACTTGCCAGGAATGCATCAATCAGTCGGAAAAAGAAGTTGCAAAAAGGCCTGATCGGCCTTTGCAATTGTAGTTCAAAGCCTGTAGAATTCCCCAAGTCTTTCCTTATGATAGACAAAGCTGGTAAAAGATGCTTCTCCTGTTACTGATAGCAAAACCTGAAATATCACTTTTCCTACAGCTTTGGGATGGAACTTGCTTGATTCTTCGTGTATTTCCAAAATCAAACAATCCTATGTATGGCTCCAGTATTTAACCATCTGAATTCCATGCTCACTCCAGGTCAATACACCAATTCCATCAGCATAAAAATTTCCTCCCAAAATACAAACCCATCAGAGTCCTACAAGGTAGTGGTTACAGACCCTTCTGAAGGGAAGGGGGAAACACGCTGTTGGCACTGGGCAGGGAGACGTTTTCCTTGGCACTGTCAGCACCGGAGCTCTCTGAATATTGCTCTTTGCAAGGAAGGTTCAACAAACAAACACCACAACACGCCTCTGACAGGGCGTAGCAGCTGAACAAACAGACAAGGCTATAATTTATCCCTTTCCCTGTTTTTCAGTGTCTATTTAATGCATTAGTTAATATGATGTTGACGGTGTGATGTCAGTTATGACAGAAGCTGCTTCGTCTGTTGTTTTTCCCCTGGGTTCAATTGAGAACAAAGGAAGAAAGGGCAAGAGGTGGAAGAGTTGGTATGAGAGAGAGAAATGGGAGGGCTGGGCAGAGAGGAAGCGTACTGTCACTAGTGACTGTGGGACATAGACATGCTCCAGATCTCAAGAGATGTCTTAGATTAGGAACCTAGCAAGAAGTCCTTAATAATCTTGTCTAGACTTTAATTACTTATTCCGTGGTTACTGCAGTGTCCTTTTCTCTGACCTTGCAATTGTAGCCCTGCCAAATGCTAACTTTTTTCCACCTCCCCTTGCTCACAGCCTCTCCCAATGGATCATCTCTCGCTGAGAAGTGACAGGTCATCCTGTGACAACAGCCTGGCTTTGTTGCATTTACAAACAATATCTTCTCTCAAGCTGCCTTCACAGTCTGAAGACACGTCTTGGAAATGTCTTTGTTGCTGTCCCTCACATTGCTCCTTAAGATTCATGCTGGCCACAGACAAATGTGAGGCTCCTTGTGTGCAGAGACCACAACCTTTTATAGAATCATAACATTGTTTTGGTTGGAAGAGAAATTCCCGATGAAGCCTCTCTCCTTGTATTCCTTTTCTGACTTCCTCCATGTTAGGTCCTCTTTGATTTTGGAGCTGAAGCCACCTTTCTGCTCTTTGTTTATAAAGGGCCTAGCAGAATGTGAGTACTGCCCAGGGCAAGGGCTTTTACACACCATGCTAATAGGAATGATAAAAATATATGAAGAAAATATATTAAAGAACAGCTTTTCCTTGTATTTTAGTCATGCATTTCTTGATACGTATTATCCCAATAACTCCCACTTTTCCCACCCAGTTAGGTGATGGCCTTCAGAGTCATCAATACTGAATGCTTTTTGGTTTCATTTGGCAGAAGGGGCCCCTGAACCCAGCTATTACAGCCGTTATTTCTATGTGAATGCTTCTGCAATAACTGTGATTGAGAATCACACAGTAGGACACTGTAGAGAGCTGGAAAACTGCTACCTATGAGGAAAATTAGAAGAAGAATTTCCCCCTTAAAATGAATTTATCTGATTCCTGTCTTCCTCAGATACACAGATTGAAGCTTAACTGCATAAAGTATTTTTTTATTGTTTCTGTCAAGGAGGATGAAGGAAGGATTCTGATTGAATAAATGATGTGTGTGAGGCATGGTTGATGACTAGCAATCATTGATTTGCCCAGCTCTAGTTTTCAAACACTGCAATTGTTTTCCTATTTTGCAGCCACTGTCTCTGAAACTATATCATGTGTAAGTACTCTGAATATTTTATATTGCTGTGGTGCTTTTTCCCCAGGTTTCTTCCTCCCTTTTTTCCTCAGCGTTTTAATGGCCTGGGCTTTGAATTGTTTTATCACTCTAAAAGAGATTGACTGAACAAATAATGTTGCACTTTTGTTGATTGCCTTGTTGTCACTTAAATACTATTCCAATATAATGGGTAAGTTATTACTTCTAAGACAAATTTGCTGCTACCTTTTTTTCTCTGTCTTTGAGAAGAAGGAAATATCATCAGGAAAAATTATATTTTTAGGGAAGAAGAAGGTACTGTGCATTTGAAACCCATGAGAACAGTTGATTTTTAGTACAGGGTAATACAGCCTTTAATTAACTGAAAAGAGACTTTTAAAACTAAAAGTATAAGTTAGGTTCCCAGTTTCTTTTTTCTTCTCTCAGTTGAATTATTTTGCAACTTTTGGACCCGTGGTACAATAAGTAAATACTCTTAAATCTATATTTCTCCTATTTTCTGTAGAAAGAGGATTCCAGAGCATCCAAACAGAATGGGAACAAGCTAGCAATCCTGTTCTCATTACTGGTGTCTGACCACAAACACTTTGCTTAAGTATTTGAAAATGATGTAGTTACTCTGAGTTTACCACGATGAATTTACCACAGTGAATTGAGACAGAATGCAGGTCTCTATTAAATGTATAAATAATTGCATATTTGTCACATCTGGAAAGCTGGCTTGAGATATAGATAAAGGTAACTGCTTCTTGATGAGCTGAAGTCCTTGAGTTTTAGAGCTGTAAGAGATTTATGAATAGTTGCCTGAAACAACACAAAGTCTATGTTTGGAAAAATGTATTTTTAGAACCTATGCATGCAGGTAGTAGGCCTGATTTTTCTAAGGAATACCCCAAACTAATGTTGTAATCAATAACAAATCTGAATGGTCAGCATCTCTGAGAGCTAATGCCCAGTAAGGGAAGCAAATGGTTTTCCATTTACAAAAGAAGAAATCAGGAAACAGAGATCAAGAAATAGAGAAAAAGGGGAAAAAAAAAACCCCACAACCCAACAACCAATTCTCCTCTGCTTTTCAGAAATAAGGCTTGTGCACCTTTTTTTACCATTTACAGCTCTTCTAAGTTTGAAGAACCAGCTACGAAGAGGAAAATGCCCAATCAAAGGTGTCATATGTGGGAGAAAAGGAGCTACTTGTTTTCAGGCTGAAGGTTAAGTGACAGTTTGAAAACAGCTGAGGCTGCTTAGAGAAAAATCAGCCTGGTGCACTTCTTTGTAAAGGAAAGGAGTAACAACAGAGCTGCTGATTTCTGCGTCTCTTCAAGAAATGCTGTGACAGTAGCTTTGGTGGAGCTTGACTAGCCTGTTGTCAAAAATAGGTAATAATATGTAGCGTTAAAAAAACGTAAACCCAACCCAAAAATTGCTCTCTTCTTTGGGGTTGCTTGTA
This sequence comes from Chloroceryle aenea, assembly GCA_013399075.1. Classification (NCBI taxonomy): domain Eukaryota; kingdom Metazoa; phylum Chordata; class Aves; order Coraciiformes; family Cerylidae; genus Chloroceryle; species Chloroceryle aenea. The sequence continues at coordinate 3,490 of VWZY01012410.1, forward strand.
TCACATTGCCCTGCAGCAGAAACAGTGAAATCAAAGGCAGCTACAGAGAGGTTTTCATAGGGATTGAGGCAATGGTAAAAAGATGCATCAATATAGAAATTCCTCCTGCCTGGGTCCAAACAACCTGGATCAACTGCAGTCTCTTGAAATCGATATCCAGGATCATAAGGATATAAAACTTTAAGTGTTTTGGCCTAAGGAAATAGTAGGCACTATCAGAGTAGATCTGAGAGGTAGGTGACTAAGAACATGAGCTGCAAGCACAGTGATATGCTTCTCTGATGAGGAAAAGATAGTTAACTGGGATAAGGAGCCTCCCACAGGCACATGTAGGTGGCTCAAGGGGGTGCACTGGTTCTGTGAGCTCTGCTCCCCAGATGATATCTCTGTTCATAGCTAATGACACTTTAATCCCAGGTGGGTCTTTGAGAAAGGCTCCTAAAGCCTTTCAGGGCTTCCATTAACAGTGCCTAGAGAATCAGCTCAAGAGCCTTGGACAGAACACTCAAGAGATGCAGGAGAAAAGGCAGGAGGCACCATCCTCTCTGCAGTCAGGTTGTAGACCCTGTTTACTTCTCAGGAAGGAAATAAGAGGTCATAGGGAACTGGTGAACTGCTGCTCCGTTCAGGATCCAGTATGCTAGACAGTCATTCCAGGTGGCCACGAGGAGGTTCTTCCTTTCCAAAGCACATTGAGAGTAAAACTCTATTTTATAACTGACCGGAAAACACAATTTAATTTGCCGTGTGGGAAATATAGTAGTACCTTTGGGATAGGCTTCACAGACAGATGAAGATCAGGTCTATGGTACAGTAATATAGAATTATATAAAAATATTAAAAAGAAAAAATCAAATGCCTATTAGATATATTGCAATACCTTCCCAATATTAAAAAAATATTCTGTACTGCCTGCTGGGAGGGACTTTATTTAACAAGTCTTTCTAAGCTGAAGTTTGCAAATTTACCACAGTGGCAACTTCTTTCAATATAGCAGAGAACTGCTGGATTTTGCATGAATCTTTCTGTTCCTTGCTTGATTTTGAAAAGCCAGCAGAAAGCGAGCAGTCATTGTAATTTATAGGTAACTGTATATAGAAAAGCCCATTTGTTGCTGCTCCACCAAGTTAAATGGTAATTGTCAGAGATGCTTTTTTCTCCAAAATATGAGCCTGTTGGTCTAACCACAGTGTGGCACTAATGGTATAAATGCAGCAGAACGCAGATGGAGATTAGACAGCAGCTGGGTAATCATCTTCATAAATGTAATATTAAAAATATCACAATCCTTTAATTTTTGTTCTGCTTGTATAAGGCAGGGCTGCATAACAAATAACTGTCATAACTTCTGAGAAGTGCAGCTTGTGACCAGTTTAAATCGAATGACTCTTTTGCCCTCCTGTTCTGCCAGCAACTGCTTGTCTCACTAGGGCTTTTCTTGTACCAGTATTAACAATCTGTTATGCACCAGATTAGGGTCATTAACCACTCATTAGTTCCTGAGAGAGGAAGGCCACCTCTTGTTTGCTGAATATTGATTAGGAGGCAACAGAGCATACCAGTCTGAAGCCAGTATGGAAGATGCTCAACTTCTGAAGCATTACCTCTGTATTTCATAATGCTCTGGTTTAGGTCTGCTGTGGCTACTTTCATTTTCGTTTTTACTGGTTGCTTTCTTTGTCCTTCCTCTCTTTTACAGGGCTGGGCACCAAGGAGTTGCTGACTGAATAATAAACAAAAATAATGCTGTCACCTCCATCCTCTTGTGGGATGGAGAAATCATGGGCAAGCCTACTTCCTTCCCTTCCTCTGATGCATTGCAAGCCTTGTTCTGCTGCCAATACCACCACAATAGATTACAGTGCTTCTCTGAATAGAGATACTGGTGAGTAATTTTTATCTCTACTGAAATTAATTCATACATTTTTACCCAGTTTGCATCAAAATCAAGTAACTTGACTGATTTAAGCTCCAAACTTGCAATTGGTAAATGCATAAAACCCTTCTAAAAACAGTTTCTTGAAACTGGTAATGTTATGTACTGTTGAAGATGACCTTGAGGTAATAACTTAAAAAACCTGGTAATAGGATTTGTGCTCTGGTAGTAGTAGGTGTTTAATAATTAAACAAGCAAAACTGTTTCAGTATTAAAAAACCTCATGTTGTCTTAATATGTGCTATAATCCAAGCCTGACTGTGCATAATAAGCTCGTAAATCCATGGAGTCATTGATGGTGAGATAACAAACATCTGTAAATGGCAAATAGATTGTGTGCGAGAAATGGGATGAGTGAGGGACCTGCTGCCACGCTGCAACTTTTCTGTAGTCTCGACTGTGTCACTGTCCATCAGCCTGTTCCCAGGGCATTACCTGGAGGTTACCCGCCTTGCTCAGTGTCCTCAGCACACTTAAGAGCAAAACAGGTTTTACAGATGATTCCAGTAGTCCAGGCACTGCTTTGCCTTTATGATTCCAGTAGTCCAGGCACTGCTTTGCCTTTCCTTGTTAGTCCTCACGTCCTATGTGTTATGAAAAGACACCAATACGTGAACACGTGCAGCTGGCTAAAATGATCCTTGGACTGATTATCACACAGACACCACAATGGTCGTTTGTGTTGCTGGGTTTTTTGAGTGTGTTTCTCAGGGAAATTTTCTCCAGTAAATCTTTTTCTGTTGCTGGTAAGAACGTTTGGAGGGGGGCTGGCATTTTATGGTGGGGTACATGTGTATTGTGTCCTAAGGAAGGCAACTTTTCTTGAACATTAAAGTTTATATTAAAAAGTGTGATGTGGATAGAAATATATAAGGGCAAGGTTACAGTTAAAAGAAACAGAAGTATTCAAGATTGTGAAATAAATGGCAAAAGGAGGGCAAACGGCTCTTCAACTCGTTGCACCCCCACGAACATTACAACTCATTTCTTAATCCTTTTCTGTTGAAGTCAATGACAAAAAAAATATTGATTCTGTTTTGATAAGTGAAGATTAAAGGCTTTAGAAAGCTGTTAATATCATCTTGTCCATTAGTTTTGGAAATGAAACAAGCTCCTTTAGACCTCTCATCTCATCTTTTTTGGCTCCAGAATCAGTGTAGCAGATTGTGGGCTAGAGATACCATCTCACCTCTCCCCTTCTGTCTAGGGAGCCAGGGATGTCTTTACCTTTATGAAATGTACCCCTACAGAAAAAAGGGAAGATGTGTTTAATTTTCTTCTCTATTATACACTCCAGAAAATGCAACTTCATCTATATACCAGCCTGTGATGAAGCAGAAAGCAGAAGCTGCTCATCCAATAATCTTGTAACCAATTCAAAATCTTGCCACGCTTTCCCGAGGCAACACTGTGATCGTTTTTCCATCCAATCCATGCTAACTGCCTCTCTTAGCTCGATGTAGACTTCATAAAAAGTAAATATCAGGTTCCTGTAAAATAAGTTTTGCTTTGCTGAGCATTAAAGTCTGCCCTTCTGATGCAGACTCTTATTTTCATTCAGGGAAATCGCTGTGTATGAGGTTCATAATATTTTGGAAATAACCGTACCATCATATTTGTTATTTTTTTGGAATATGACTGGAGTGAAGGCATTTGCTGTTAAATCATTTTTTCTTGGTTTAATTTCTCTGTAGATGGAAATCATAGTGCTTTATTATAGATAGGGGTAGATTGATGCAGTGACCAGGAGATGTTATGGATGTCTTAAACAGTTCATGGGTATCTAGGAGGAGTGGAATCAAGGTGGTGATCATGAGAGCTTTATTTCCAGCTCGGAGCCAGAAATACCAGCTGCATTTGGCTGTTCACTCCTGCAGTCCTGCTTGGGCCTGTGAAACAGGCTTGTCACCTTCCAGCTCAGTTGTGGGGCCAGCTGAGTCGTACGTGTGTTTAAGCAGCACCTTCTGTGAGGTTGGCGCAAAAGTCCTGGGCTGTCCAAGCCACATTCTTTTTATGAATTGAACTCAGATGTGGCTTTCGTCAGCTGGGCAGTGTAATCTGTATATGCATTTGAGTCCCTAGGCACATGGGATTTAAACAAGTGACCTGCTGCATATCAAACCACGCAGGTGCCAAGGATCATCCCCAGGGCGTGATGGTCAGGCAATGGGACTGAGATGAGGGATGTGTCCCTGGGTGCAGAAGAGCTGCTTTGGAGGAGCTGTCTCTTGGGAAGTGATTATGGGAGGGCTCATCTGGATGCCCTAGACATAAGCCAAGGGCTGCTAATACCCAAAGGACAGAAGTTTTTTTCTCATATACTGGCCTGGCCGACCCCTTTCTTTTGGTGTTCGAGAGACCTCTCCTTGGGCTGGCAGATGATGAGGTTACCCCAAGCTCTGCCTTGCTACTGCCCCTGGCAGCAACTGCTGTTGATGGGGCATGAGCATACAAATACAAGCTATAAATACACCTAGATGCAAAATCTGTATCTTTAAGTGTGTATAAAAGCTGTGCATAGCCTGTGTACAAAGAAACTAAGTACTGCAGTGTTCAGATAGGAGAGGTTTGTGGGAGGGAGTTAACATTTCAAATTAAGGCCATGTTAGTGACCTGTAACTCAACACTGCCAGATTGTCTTCAGATTGTAGACCTTGGTCTCTTTTTCTCTTTGTTTTCAAGACAAACCTGACAGTTTTCAGTCTAAGCTGTTTTTTAATTCCCTAGCCAAAATTGTATAACACTAAAAGTAGAGTTTATAATAGAAGTTGCAGCTTTTAACTGGGAGGCCTTCAGGATGGCTCCATTATATTGCAATTCTGTTAATTAAAATGAAGGGGGGGGAAAGATGTAATAGGATTGTGCTAACAAAGCATGAAATGAACAGTTCTACCTTAAGACACTTGTCTATCTGTTTTTCTTTATTGCATGTCTTTGTCTTTCTCAAAATACACTGAAATTAAGGGAAGGATTTTTTAATTTCTTTATTTTATTTTTTTTTAAAAGGAAACTTCTGAGCTTTCCTATTTGCTGTTTTTCTGGCATCCTCTGATTTGGGATGTAATTGTATTTAGGCATTTTTGGGCAGTGGGTGGGAACATAGTGTAGCCTGGTTGAGCAGGTGCTCTTGTGGAATTCAGATTGCCAAGTGCTACAGACTGAATCACCCAAGCTGCTGGATTAATAGGTATGTTGTTTTTGTGGTGGTTTTCTCTTTTTTTTTTCTTTTTTTTTTCCTATATGCATTCACCATAACTTGTACTGAAAAATAACTTTCACTTCTTGCCTTACACCTTGAGGCTTTCTCAAATAGTCTGTGATGTAAATCTGTACCACAATTTGTAGACTCTTAATAATTATCATAATGCAGAAGCAAAGCTTTTGTAGCCGTATGACTATACATACCAGGAGAGAAAAAGGAATCCTTCTCTATGTTTTCTGAATTAAAATTTAAAACATGCAACAGCATACTAGGTCTAGAAGCTGTAGGTAATGATGAACCTGATTCTTCAAGCATGATACCATGTCCATAGTATTAGGGTTTGGGTTTTTTTTTTATGATTGGACTACATATAACCCCAGTCTTCATATACAGTCTATACATATATCTTTTTAACACAGTTCCACCAAACAGAATTGGAGCTCTTATGAAATGGATTGGAATGATCTCAAGTGGTCACAGGATTGGGTCTAATAAATGCAGATCTCTGGACAAAGGCTACATTAAATATAATTAAAAACATTAAGCTTTGCTAACATTTGAAAATATTTTGTATTAGTGTGAACATTGTTCCTAAAGATTTTGTTTATAAAATTAAAAATAATGCAGCTGTCAGGTTTAAAGAAAGAGAAAGTGTATTCAGAAGTCAGTTTGTCTGTGTGCTTTCCAGGAAAGAGAATTCAAAGGTGAGAGCAGAGCCCTGGGTTCTGATGGGCAGGGTTGCCTGGCACCGAGTCGCCCATGGGACATCTGCCACTGACAGGAGCCAGCACAGCTTTCCATGGGCTGTAGAATGCTTGAAATCAAAGCAGAGGCAAGGTGTAAACCACGTTAACTCCTGTCACTCGCGTGGCTCAGAGAAACACCACTGCAGAAATAAAAAGTAATATTCCGAGTAAAGCGAAATGACAGAACATGCATTGCAAAGTGCTGCTCAAGCATATAAAGTGTAATCCAGCCACTAACTCAGATGAAATATTCCACTGAGCGTTGTGGGCATCAGCCTTGTGCTATGGCAGTGGCTGTGCAGAAGAGCTCCGGGTGAGAACTGGAAAAAGTTCTGGTAACTTATCCAAAGAAGTCATTAGAGGTAGGAAGGTGAATTTTTTTGGAGTATAGATGATCAATCCATCTGAAACTGCTGCTAAAAGGAAACAAAAATATATTTCTTGCTAAGAGCTTCCATAGCTGAAGTGATGTTTTTCCAGAGTTGAAATGCGTTAGGTTTTTGATGGCCATTATTAGATGAAATACTGTTGGTAGACTTCAGTTCTGAGCTGATCTTGTCTCATTTTGCCAGAATTAAAGGGTGATTTGTGAGGTTGCTGTGGTAGGAGCAATACTAGTTTGCTTTTTCTTTTCTGTTGCAAGGCTTAAGATTTTATTGGGTGTTGTGCAAGGGAAAATGAAAAATCTCAATGTATGTTCTCATGTCTGTATTTCTGAAATAAGTGTAATGATGTAGTTGAAGCTTAAACTGAGCATTCCTTTTGGTGTTTGGATAGTAAAGAAAGCAAGCTTTTCGGTCGTGTTCCGATTGTGAAATATTTAGAAATAGTGAAAGTAGATCAGATAAAGTTTTTAATCCCAAATATTAATGGATGTCTGTATATTTGTCTGCTCAAACTGAAATTGGGTATTAATAGGAAAAAAAACACAAAACCAAACAAAAAACAAGACCCCCCCCAACTTGTCTGTTCCTTCACTGACAGTAAGAAGGCTTGTGCTGCAGTGTGCTGCTCATACTACAAATGAGGTGCTGTCTGTTCTGATGGCACCACCTATCACATTCCTGCTTTCCAAACTGTTCTTCCTACTGCTTGCAGAAACAATGCTGTGCCACGTGTCTACAAGTCTGCAATTGGCCAGTCTGAATCTGGGGTCTTCCCTCTGTGTGCAAGGGTAACACTGGTCCTGGTCTGCTGTTCCACCCCTGATCCTGGTCTCCCCTTCCGACCCTCGTCCTGCACCTTGCACAGTCCCTGGTGCATGCCAGAGTTTTCCGTGGCAAGGGATGTGCTTCAAGAGCAGAGTGTTACATTAGCTCCACAAAAGCTCTGCTGACCACTTGCACTGGTGTAGCAGGAGGGAGGAAGTGTGGTATGGGAAGGGAATGAGGAGGGTGGCCAGGGGAGGATTTGCCTTCTTGATGCTGGCACTGGGACTGAGGTAGGCACAGCTGCAGCCGCAGGCCTTGGATGCACTTGGTTTGGTCGCTGCTGCTTTCTGAGCTAAGTCTCCCTTGGAGTTCATGATCTGCAATTAGCAGAGCTGAAGTCTTTTGGGCTGTCAAGCCCACGAGTTGTGTTGCCCCAGCATCATGGCTTTTTGAGGAAGGAGACAGCAATCCAAGCTTTTTTTCTGCAACTGCAAGTGAAGAGCTTTGACTGGAGTTTGAGTCTTTTGAGAGCATCTGGAGTTTTAAGTGGGGTGTGCCAGACACTGAGATGGGAAGTGGGCCCAAAATGTCATGCTGGTTTTTCTGGGCAAGATGGAAGTGTCTAATCCAGTTACTAGGGACAGACATAACCACACACATTAAATTTTATGAGTCTGAGTAACTTGGCTTGATATGTCTGACCTAAGTTTGTGTTTCACATAGTATCTCAGCTGTGGTGTAAGCTGCCTGGTATTTCTCCTTGCCCCTGCAAGGTGCTGCTGCAGGGTCAGTGTCTTGGCTCTGGATGCTATCACTCCTCTGACTAGAGTGCATATATACATTAAACCTCTGGTTTTTATTTCCATGGAGCATTTTCATTCGGGTTTGTGTTTAGATTCTTAGCCAGTACATCAGACAGTGCTAACTGGCTGTTTCTACAGCTGTTTTAAGTGGCTTTCTTTGTGGAGTGAGACTCTCCAAGCATACCTCTGGGATAAAGATAAGGTTTGAAATTGGGAGGCATATAATTTAAGAAAAATTCAAACTCTTCAAAAAGAAATAAACAGCAGAAATGATTTGATTTTTAAATCATGTTAGAGGGGAAAGTTTATACAACAAGAACAGAAACAAATCTGTATGTTTGTTTGGTTTTGGTTCTTGTTCTTTCTTTTCTTTTTTTTTTTTTTTTTTTTTTTTTTCCTGCCAAGCATCAGATTCAGGGAATCGAATGGATTATTATTGGTTCTTATCTATGTCTAGGAAGAGCTGTGAATATAATGAATACAACAGAGAGATTTCAGTGTTTATTAGTTTACTGGTTTATTGATGCTTCACTTGCCTGTTTTTGCAAGTGGTGCCATTCATGAAGACTTGGCTAATCTCCAAAGGCAGTCCAGATTTGTTCCATTTATTGCTCTTCTGAGTTTGCCTTTTGGCAAAAAGTCTCAGATCAAGAGCCGTTTGCATATCAAGGCTCACAGGTCTGCTTTGAAAGGCTGCCAGGTCTTGGAAGTCAGGAAGCCTCTCACTATAAATTAAGGAAATAGTAATTGAATGTATTAATTCTAATTTTTTTTTTTTTTTTTTGGTAATAGGCATCCTTAATTTTGCCATAACTTCCTGTAAGTGAAGATCACCATTACATGCAGTCTTCCTGTTCTCACTAAGGGGAAGTACAAGGAAATACTGCAGAAGGGAGGTTTTTTTGAACATAAAGTTACAACTGAATTTAGGTTTATTATGAAGATAAAAAGCCAGGCAGCGCAACACTGGTCATGCAGCTGCTGATATCCCTAAGGAAAGGTCAAGCAGAGTTGTTTCTTCTCTTCTGGAGGGTTCTGAAGCTGCTACATAAATGATGGTTTATGTTGGTCAGTGGAGCAAGGTTTGCTACACAGACTATTAACTACCAGTGTGGGAAGAAAGTATCTTAAACACCTCTGCTTCTTGGGCGAATGCAGTCTAGCAGCAAAGAGAACAGCTGAGCAAGGACACCTTTGGGTTTGATTTGTTCAAGAGGCAGCTTTGGCTGGATAGGCTTGTGAGCAGGCTGTAAGCAGCCGGGTGGCTGTGGCCTGGGAAGGCTTTGTTAGGGATGGCTTTTACCTTCGGAAAGGGGCTGATGAGAAATGGCTCTTCTGAAGGAGCTTCAGCCTGCAAAAAGGGAGGGAAAGGAGCTCTGAAAGGAATGATGAAGTGGTGCTGATGAGCAGAAAAAGTAAGAACTGCAAATAGTGGGTGTCCAAATACAGAGGTGTTCTTTTAAGGGAAGAATAAAAATTAGTGCCATCAGCACAGTCCAGTGGCAAGTGTGCATATTAGTGTATTGCACTGGCTGTTCTCACAACAAGCATTCCATGAATGAGCTTTTGCCTTTTCACTTTACAACAGAGTGTAGATTTTATAAGCTGACCAGGATCTTTTTGTTCCCTCAACCCCCCTATTGTGCTGTAATTGCCTTACTAAAATTTCCACAAGCATATATATTTGTAACATTCTCAGTATGAAGTCCAAGTAGTGACTGTTCAGTTCTGTAGTCTGTCAATCATCTCTCTTATGCTTTTGAATCCGATATTCATGTTGCTCTGTATTGTAATGGGGTTATATTTAATTTTCTTAATGTTACATTTTTATTAATTTCTGTTGCTGGTGCCATACTAAATATCTTATACATACGTGGGTCTAAGGTGCCATTAAATATGCACTGAGCAGGCGTGGCTTGCATCATGATACCTAAAATTAATTGCCATGTTTATAACCTCTTAGCTCTTACATACACTATATTTCATATGCAAGTGTGGGATATTTCACTTCATGTGCTGACAGTGAGGTTCTTTAGTCTTCATAAAGCATTTAAGTGTATTCTATATTTCACGAGTCTAAAAATTGCTATTCCTTTCAGTTCCTTCCTCTCATTTCCTTGCCTCAGAATTTTTCCCATCTATGGCAATATTGATTGTGTCACTCATCCTTTATTATCAAGTGAGTTTTAGTCGCATTGGTAGGACTTACATACTAATGGTAGTAGTCTCCTACATCAGCTTTTCCAGTGTGGCACTGATACTATGAAGGCGACACTTAGGAGGTGAATTCCTAGCAGTGGAAGTTGCCTGGACAGACTGGAAAAAGGTAAACCTAAAGTCTCTAAGTCTGGAAGGCAAATAAAACCCCTGAAGTTTCAGTCCTTGTGATGTGAAGAACAGCCTGACTCGTGACTTGGGTATGTTGCTTGTTGTTATTGCAGTAATACTTTGGGAAATAATACTGTGAGAGACTTTCCTCTAGTATAGAGAGCAGAACAGATGTCTGAGTGCAAATGGATATGGCTCCTGTTAGTTGCTGGTGTGCATGGAGGTCAAGGGAATTTGCTTTGTACAAGGCATGGCTCATGAAGACTTGCTGGTTCTTGCTTTGTGTAGTTTGCCTTACTTGGAGCCTTCCTCTAAGATTAAGGGATGGTGCCAAGTAGCTAAAGCCAAAATATCAGTTGTGTATTTTTAAAAAGCTAAACATTCTGCTGAAAGACTAAAATAATTTTACTTTAAATAGTGGGTTTTTTTGTTGTGTGGTTTTTTTGTTTGGTTGGTTTTTTTTAATCAACATTATAAGAAACCCAAGTCTTGCATAGGGAGGTGGTGTGGAACAGGGTCAACAAGGTATACAATTGTAGATTAGCTCAAATGCAGATCTAAATTTTTAGATTTTCTCTCTCTAGCCTCTTTTAATGGTCTGAGTGTTAGGTGTGTAATGTTTGCAATATTTTTCTCAGACTCCAAAGATGGCAAATGTTCTTACAAACCTTCTATTTTTCCATCAAGGGAAAAAAGTAGTGCAGTTTGACTTCAGTATCCCTTTAGTGTCAATGATGAATCCCCTGGCACTGTTAACTAAGCGTTTAATGTTAAGTTTACCTTTCATGCTTAGCTCATCTAGACATTAACTGATCTATAAAATTCGCTTGAGGATTCATTGCCAATTATAAAATCCCTGTTCTGAATTATGAAATTTTTTAATATTAAAACATTTTAATTGGTACAAGATCTTCATATCAAACAAACGCTAGATGAATGATTGACTGCTGATTTATCTGGTTCATTCAGTTTTGTGTTTTATTACTTTGTGGAGTAGGAAGGTAATAGCCAAATTCTTCCGTTGATGACGCCAATGAAACCCTGACTAATTGTTGCAGTGAATGGCACCGATGTGTATTTTCACACATCGTTGAACAAAATACAGTCCAGAGTGCAGAGGGAAAGGCAGCATGCAGGGGAAGCTGTGAAGGATAGAAGTGTCATAAAACTCAAGAGTAACTGGGCTTACTTAAAAAGCCTTGGAGTCTTGCTTTGCCACTGAGAGGACAAAAGGATGACCTCTACTGCAGGGCAACACCAGGTGCCTGGGTCCTGTGATGAATTCTGAAGAAAATGGCAGTGGTTTGACTGGGTCAGGCCAAGAGTCCATCTCCCCTGGGAGCACTGGCCAGCGTGGGGAGGACAGAGGTGGCTCGCCCACTACCTGCTGCCCTGGGTGTGCTACTGCTGGATCCTGCATCCTTGCTGCCACTACAAGTAGGGAGCCACCCTAGAGACAATTGCCACTGCCACTGCTTCTGGCATTCTGTCATGCTCTTAGGTACCTGGATGATAAAAACTTATCTTCATGTGCAGCAGGAGCCAAAACCCAAGGGTTACACCTTCAGCTGTGGCCCCTTCTGCGTAGCTTGGCCTTCTTGTCAACCCCAAGGGCCAGCATTGCTGCCTGTGGACTCTCTACCATACACCCTGGGAAGAAAGCCTTCAGCTAAGGATGAGTTAGAGCAGAATCCCACTTCTTCTCCTTACTGCTGTCCCATGCCTCCATCAACTCACCCTTTCCCCATAGTCATGTGCCATTTTCCCTTCCCTTCTGTATTCATCTGAGCCATTGAGTCACATCATTTCTTTCCCATTGGTGCTGGAAGTCTGAGGACCTGGATGCTGTTCTCACATCCTCTTCAAAACTGAACCTTCCTGCTCCCATTCTTGATTCTCCCTCCTGAAACCATTCCCTAGTGTAATGTTTTGGTAGAAGAGTGTCTGAAGATGGAGAGAGGGTTCCCACCACGCCTGGTCTGCCAGTGGGGAGAAGATGCTGTGGTGGGACTGCAGGAAGGAGGTTTTCTTACCCTGATGCTCATGTTTCTGCCCCTTGAGCACTGCTGCAGTTGCTGCTACAGATGCCACAGAATCCTTATTTCTTCTTTGTGGCTATTTGCTCTCTTCACTCCCTGCTTTATTTATTTTTTTTTTCATTTCTCTCATGAATATTTGATTTTTTTCACCAAGTCTTTGCTAAATCTTTTTCATCAAGTTTAAATACTCTGCTGTGTCCCTTCCACCTCTGGTGTGGAACATGTGATTTTGTTAGAGACGGACTATGCCCAGTGTTTAAGGGGAACTTCAGTGGAAGTAGGCTGGTACTGATGCTCTAGGAGAAAGCAGACTTACAAAGTTACCAGGGAAGAGGAAAAAAAAAATCAAAACCCCACCTCCAGCTAGAGTGAGAAGAAAATATAGAAGACTTTTGCTTTTTGGTTAAAGTTTGCTGGTGTGTTTTATGGACTTGGAGGCAGACGTCATGGTAAGATTAAAAAGGAGGAAAAAAAAAAAAGCGAATTACCCAGATGTCTGGAGTCAGAGAAAAGCTGCTATTTGGGGACCCTTGATAGGACAGGAAGGTTTAATGAACCGCTGCCTGACTGACAGTGAAGTCCCAGTATCTGTTACTGTCTGACCTCCGGCTCAGTCAGGTGTTAGCCCATTACATTGGCTTTCATATGCATAACCATCCCCATCCTTGTAGCTCTAATATTATTTGAAAGGAACTGAAGTGAAAATACTGTCAAGACCCCTCTTTACCTTGAGGAAGGATAGGAAGAAATGATGTGAGAAGCTATATTTGCAATGAATCACTCCCAGAAAATAGCTTATTGCAGAGAGATCTATGAAAGCGATCCCAGGATGAGGAGCGCGCGTATGAGACCTCCAGCTCTATTAACTGAGGTTGCCCAAGTACCGAGGTATCGGTAAGAATCAGCGAGAGAAGATTCTGCACTTATTGCTGGAAAAAATGTCAGTGTCCCCTGGGGAGTTCTAACTGCCCTTTGATAATAACTGCTAAACCCCAGTGTTTTCGGGATTTGCAGGTGCTGTGCCAATCTAACTCATGGTTTTTCTTGTGATAATACAGATTTTAGGGTTTATTTTTTCTTAAAGTTTCTGTAACTGTGCTGCTAGAAAAAAACCAGTTAACCAGAAGACATTGGTTATGTAGTTTTCCAATGTATCATTCATACAATTAAACATAAAATAGGTGTACTCCTCATCTGAAATGTTCTGAAAAATACACTTTTAAAAGCTTGTGTGTTTTCTGGGAAATGGGACCAGGAAGGTAATTTAGATGTTTCTTTATGATGGTGTATCTCAGTATTTTGAAGAGGGGTATCACTGTGTGAAGGCTTTAAGAAAAAAAAAAAAAAAAAGGGAGGAAGGCAAAGCATTATAACCTCTATTTGTAGTGGTTGATGACAGTGACTTGGAAATGTTAAACAAGAACAATAAAAGGGCTGCAGTTTTCTGTGATAGTTCCGTGTATTTTATTGACAAATGTCTTGATGTTGAAAACTCCTATTGTGTTATTTTTTCAGAATGGAACACTTTATTTTTTTATTATCCCAACTGCTTTAAAAATACTTCATTGTTTCCATTTTACAGTATGTGATGTGTAATAACAATGTTTAGAAAAAGAAAAAAGCTAAGGACTTCTTGCAGAGGCCGGAGACTTTTGAGAGAATGTTTGCAATATTAACAATGCATTTTTCTTTGAAATGGGGAGGAAGAAATGGTCAATTCTTGGGCTTTAGTGTGAAAAGGGCAATTTTGTGTTGGGCAACTAAAATACTGGTTATACACCCATGTATTAGTGAAATAGATTTGATAGCTGCTTTTCAGCTGTTAAGGTACTGAGCCTATGCTAATGCCACGAGTTTCTGGAGCTTACCCTTCAGTGCTGTAAACTCACCTGAGCCATGGTTACACTACTTTTTGATATTGCTGGGCTTAAGGTCACTGTGGGTATGTCCTCTGTGCTAACTAGTGCCTGAAAGATAGGTTTTTTGTTTGTTTTTTTTCCAGTCTGTATGGAGATTTCTACTGCTTTCTCACTGCTTAGGAGCTCGAGGCTAGCTTGATACGACCGCTGTTTGCTGCAGCCTGGCAGTGTCTCTGGTATAACTGCCTGTCATGAAACAAGAGATGTATTTTCTCACCTTGTTATTTGATATATGTCACAGCTGCCAGTTCAGCTGAAAACCTTTTGTGCTAGGAGAAATCAGAGTTGGTTTTGTTGGGTTTCAGCTCCAGCTGGGAGCATCTAAATGCTTCTAGAAGGAAACAAGAGCTTTGCTAGATGCTCTTCTGACACACTGGAGTATCTTGGAGTTTCCCGAAGTCAGAAGGGTTGTCCTGACTTTATGCTGGTGTTCTTGTTTTGCTGTATTTGGGCTCTGTGTAGGTTTTAAATGGCCGTAAATATAGAAGATTTTATCCCCCAAGATGTTTTCTTTGTCTGCAGAAGTTTCTCTCTTCCGGAGAAGAAGAGTACATTACCCTGCCTAAATAACATGTCTTAGAGATTGCCTGTGAGGGTATATTGTGAGGCATGCACTAAAACCACTATAAATAGTGAATCATCTGTCGCAGACAAACCAGCTTCTATAATGGAATCGGTTGGATAGGTGCCATTTATCCTTATCATTTTTCTACTGAGAGTTTTATATTAGGGGAAAAAGACATGAAGAAATGTTTTCTAGCTGCTTGCCCGTCATCCTTGAACCAAGATTTATACAGGAACAGATCTCTGTATCTTTAACATTTATTGGTATTAACAACATAGGAGTGTAACAGATAGTCAGACTCAACATTTTTGCAAGATATTGAAGAAGTCAGGATTTTTTTTTATTATTATTTTTATTTTTTTTCTTCTTGGAAGTCACAAGGTCATACATGAAATAATATTTGGAAGGAAGATCAAGAAAGCTAAAAAAGCTCCTGCCTTTCCTGTGGGGCACTTTAGCATGCTTTACTAATGAGTTACAGTGAAAAAAAACACAGGGAAATGAGAAAGCAATTATTTACACTAGATTTGCAGCACTAGAAGTGTAACAGCTACACCAGCTTAAGAAGCACCCAGCTGCCTCCCTTCGTCTCGGTTGGTGAATTTCCTCCTTTACCGTGGTTGGTTGTGCTATTGTTTGCAACAGCAGCATAAATTAGAGCAATATAATGGTCTGGGTAAAGCAGTTTTTAGCCTGGATGACTTTACTGATCTGCGCTGTGTTATCACTAAGAGATGGCATCACTAGGAGGTGGCAGATTGAGATAGAAATGGGAGACAACATTTGGGAGCAGGATGAAAGAGTAGAGTCTTCTTAGATTAATTTTGGCATACTCTTGGTACATCCAGACTTGGCATGAATAATTGGTAGCATATGAACTAACTGTGTAACTTATGTATCATCGCCTCATCTGGTTTCCTATTTTATTGGTCAGAGTGAAAAAAACCTACCAGTTTGTCTCTAAATGGCATAATTGTTCACCATACCATGGCTTATGTGTTAAAGTTAGCTTTGCCAGCCTGCTAGAGAAAGAGATAGAAAAGCCTGCGTGAGAGATTCAAAACCAGTAACAGAAGGGGAAGAACTTCCTCAGAAAAATTAGGTACTAGTAGAAAGCTGAATTTCAGAAGGAGTCGAGACATCATCTGGCAGGAAAAAGACAAGGAAAAAACAAAATGTGAGATGCAATAAAAACCCAATGATGGTAAAAGTGAAACAAAATGGTTTTCTGACTTAAGATCAGTCATTTTATTGATTTTTAAAATAAAAGCTCTATTTTGTGTGCCTGAATATACCAGCCAAAACCTAAAAACACAAATGCTCATATAGCCTCAGGCAGCCCCCAGCCCCCTGGCCAATAACTCTCGTCTGGCTCATGCTGCTAGTGCAAGAGCATGTGCACCCCGATTGCAAGGTCATTTATCAACAAATTCCCAGAGGATCGCATGAAAAGGGTCAAGAGTAAGCTTTTTTTGGCTCTGTACTAGGCAAATCACTGAACTTTTTGTTTAAAATCAAAACAACCGCAAAAATTCAGGGAGAAAGTTAAAAAAGACCCAGTCGAAAGATGCATGAATTCTATTCTGTGTGTCTAGAAGGTGCTTCTTAAATTTTGTTTTGCAGCAGTTAAATGCTGCTACCTCTGCTGATACAGGAGATTCAGGGATAAAAATCTCTTTTCAAACAAAGCCATACCAGAAACCATGAAAGAAAAATAAAGACAGATGGCTTTCATTGGGAGTGTCTAGAAAAAGATTAAGCCCTTAATATCTTTATTCTTTTTATCTATGAATTGTGTAACTCCATTGCAATTACACCAGCTTAGACCTTCTGAGCATTTTGACCAGTGAGTCCACCTCTGCACTGAGTGAATCTTCTGATAATGCCTCTGAGAGTTGTGATTTGATATCTTATGTTCTCTCGGACACTGAGATGCTTGCAGCACATCTAGACATGCAGAGTAGTTGATCCTACCAAACAGCACTTGCTTTGTTTGAGAACATTGCTGATAAAATTGCAGAAGGTGAGATGTGTTAAGTCTGCGGCAGCTGATCACTTGAGCCTCTTTAGGGAGGTGAAAAAGGCATTTGCAAGCACCAAGTCTGGCAGCACTGCTGAACTGTCTCCACTCCAGCGTGGAGACATGATTCACCATTCAATATGGCTGTGGTATCTCCAAAGTGATGTGATCATGATTTGGCCTGTGACCAGTTACTGATTGAGAAGGGTGGAGTTACTGGACACTGTGCTCATTTGGAGCACCTTCTGACCAGTGACATGGTGAGTTAGGGTTGGAAAAGAATTTGGCCTGCAGCCACTTGTTGGTGGAGAGATGCAGAGCTAATCCCACTAATTGTTCACCGGTGGGTGTTCACCAGTTTCTTGGCCATCATTTTAATAGCAGTAGCATTTTGTGGGAGTTGCATGACTATGTACAGAGTGGTTGGAGACAGAGCCAAACAAACCGCTTTCTGTGCTTTGAAGAGAAAGAACAGTGAAGAAAATCCAGCTCTTTGAGTTACTCCGTTGACCACTGGGACTCTGTAGGTCATAATTTGAAAACTTCTGCATTTGGTCATGCACTGTAGTCTCTTAACAGTATCTTCAGTTTGTTTCTGGGGTTCATATTCCTTGTGCTTATGCATGAGTTTTATGTTGGTGTTGGACTGCGTATGGTATTTGAAAAGGGTGGTAGAAAATCCAACTTCCTTCATATTTCCCTTTAGACTCAAGTATGAGTGTCATCCATGATGTGTGCACTGAGTCGCAGAAAGGTACTCAGATGGTAATAAGTCATGATAGAATTCTTAACAAAACAGAGATGGCATGCTTAAAAACTGAAGGCCCTACTCAACTCAGATTGAAGCTCTGATTTCAAATGGAAACGGAGTAGAAATCTTTTAGTGGGTTTCTGTTAGAACTGACACTTGACCAAAAGGCTGTGGACATACCTAAATGTAATCAGGTGTTGCTTTCTGGCTGGTAGCGGAAAGAATGGGGAAGTAAAAAAGAGCCATGGATGAAAGGGGGAAAAAAAGCTTCTCTTCATTTCACAAGATAGTAGTATTTGTAGGTGTAACTACAGTAACCTTGAGTAAGAAGAATGGAAATGTCTCCTTGAGAGTGCCTTAGACCTAAATTAAACTATGCTTTGCTCAGGGAACAAGTAAACCAAAACACTTCTTCCTTAACCAGGGGCTGTTTTGTGTGGCAAACTGCCTTGCTTTTTAAATGGTGAAACACTTGATAAAGCTATTCTTTAGTCTGGTAGTGCTTCAATAAAATTAACTCATTAGTCAGGTTGGAACAGGCCGTCAGTCTCCTGTGCTGGGAGTGATGGGACTGGCATTACCAGTTGACTGCATTAGTCTGATCACTTGTGCTTCCACTGTGCTGTATCACAGGAGAAAGTGAGCAATTGCAGTTATTTTCATGCTAGTGCAAAGGTATTAGCTCATGAGGGATGCTTCTCCTGATACTTACTTTGGTTATCTGAAGCAAAATGTCCTACTGCAGAGCAGAGCAAGCACTAGCAGTGCTTCTGCAATACGGATGAATGTATCAGTCAAGATAATGACTATTCCAACACAGTCTGGTCTCTCTGTCTCTCTGTCCCCTTATTCCTTGACCTGCTATCATACCCACACCTGGAAAATTTAGGTCAGCCAGGCTCCTTTAGGCAAAACAAAGTGAGCAGCGTGCTTCAGTAATAACCCCCCATGCTATTAGCAGGGGACAGGGCTCCATTTCTTGCTGTGTGAGGAAGGTTCTCAAAGTTCCCTGCCTTATGAGTCATCGTGGAGAAGATCAGCACGAAAGGTTGCATGGCTCCTACACACCTCCAACCTCTCTCGTGCACTCTCCCTGTTAATGGAGAGACTGCATTAAAAGAACTAAACCTTCCCTCAGTGGATCAATTAGCAACCTTAAAATAGAATAAAGGAAGACAGAAGCCCTTGCAGAGCCCTTCTTCTAGTGGATCTCCTTCTCAGAGAAAAATCCAGGAGTAAGCAAGGGCCTGACAGATGATGGAGAGCCTTCTGTCCTCGTTCCAACTTCTACACTCACTTTACTGTAATTACTGGAGTGTTAGTGGTCGCAGCAATCCTGTCAGTCTCAGCAGCTTCTGTTAACCATCTCTGTTTCCAGGGCTTTTCAGCTTGGCTGTGAATACTTGCTAACAGTATGGCTCGGCACACAAGGCCTCACTCAAAGCACAAAGATCAGAATGATTTTTTTTCTATGCAGTGGTTTTAAATCTCTATAGTTAATGGCTGCACAGCAAAAGTACAAGTCTTGATGATCTAATACAGCAATTTGTACATCTCTGACTTTGAATAAAGAGTTTAGATACAAACCCCAGTCTAACCCTTGTGTCTGCCACAAATCCCTACCACTGAATTAGGATCTTCTTGGGGAACGCTGGTGTTTTGATAATAAAAAGGCAGCATGTAGCTACAAATGAATGCCAAACCATTTTTGGTAAGTATAGCAAAGGCAGAAGGCTTAAAGTACTCCCGAAAATGTTCATCACAGACTTCCTTATTTAGGATTTAATCTAAAGAGCTGAATCTAGGTCATGATTAGGTAGTGTTGCCCAATGTGTCTTTAACATTTCCTGCTACATATATTTTTACTTTCTTAGTCATATTATCGCCCTCTTGCAATTGCCTTTAAGTGTAAGATTTTGGGAGAAACATAACCTGTGTTTTCCAGCACACTTTGTTAGCAGTAATTTGACACAAAGGACGCAATGCTAAGATTTCGTGAAATTCCTTTTGCTTCGTCACATTTCATTTTACAACGTTTCATGGAAGAGAAAAATGATAAAAATGTCGCAGTCCAAAAAAGTAGTTTGAGTAAGTTGCAGATTTGTGTATGTTAAGCTGCCCTTATACAGCTTTGATTTGTGTGAGCAGCACTTACTCAGCAGTTCAGTATAACTCTTATTGACCTTGGCAGCTGTCACATCGCTTGCTGGATTTTATGTCGCTAGAGGTGTCAGTGTTCAGGGGGGAAGATGAGCAGAATATGCGTGGTTTTATTTGCAGGCGGGAATGAGGTAGAACCAAAACTGCATTTCCAACAGCATTATTTCACAGATGACAGTCACAGGAGACCTGTGACCAACTTTAACCTTTTAATAGTACGCATTAATTAAGGCTATGGGAGAATACTTAGCTGCCAATTATAGAAGCTGTAGTTCTAGGGTCTTTGATTAGCATATTCCTCCATACCTGCCTCATGACAAAAATGAAAACCAACAGCTTTATGAAACATTTTCTGAGGGCAGAAACTCACAAACTTCTCTCCAAATAAATATAACGTGCCAAGTAGATAACTAAGGCTACCATTAGCTACTAAATACCCAGAGTGAGAAGGTGAAGCAGACTGTAGGCTATCATTCTAGTTTCCTTTCTTCCCTAAACCAATACTTGATACGTTTTTTTGGCCTACAGCCCCTCATCCAGAATGCAAAGAACTAAGTCTGAGATTGACCTTCCCTAAGGCAGTGAAGTTCATCCTGAATCTTTATCTGCATAATGGTTCTGCAATAAAGAGATGTGACTTAGCAGTATTTGTAATATAAAATGTAATACTTTCTGAATGTCTTGGATGTCCTCTTGAGAGTGTCCCAGGGTGAGTCTGAATTTTAGGCTTGAATGCTGTACCTCAAGGTTTTCTTCGGGAGCGTGCTTCTAGGCGGTGTGTAAGATCCTCAGCTGCCACAGCCTGCTGTGAATTGTGTGTGCTGCAGAAGCATACTCCTCCTCAAACTGAGCTCTGTGGGTCGGGCCCCCTTCTGATGCCTGGTGCTGTGTGCCAGGGACACAGTGTAAACTGACCTCATGTGTTGACTCTTAACTCATCCGTGCAAGAGACTTGCATGAGCAAGACCATTTATACTCATAACAGGGCTACATGGAAGAAAAATAAGAATTATAATCTCCATGACTTGGGGAAAAAATAATATATGTCAACCATTATCCTCATTTACATTTTTCTGGCAGTTTTATCTGGGAGGTGTATCATATACTTCTTGTCTTCTATTAGAGCAGTTCATTTGCAGATGGGGCTTTGTTTTGGAGTGCCTAGTTTATAAATTGGAGTGAGGATGAGCTGCTGGAGTAAATGAGCACAGAGTATTGAAGGGTTAAACTCTTTCACAAAACTCTCCAGTACTGCAACTTCTGTTCCTTGCTCTGCTGATTTTTTTTTTTTTTTTTTCTGACATACTTTTCATTCTGCTGATCAATCTGACCTGCTGGTCCACATAACCCACTACTGGGCATGAAATATGCCTGAGAAATGGCTTCTGGATGTTGCCTGCAGAAGTTGCCCATGGAAATGCCCTCAGCGTTAGCCACTGAAGCATCGTGCCAGCTCCTGCGGTAACTCTTGCTGACAGATGTCACCTTTTTGGAATGGTCAAAGCCATCTGTGACACTTTTGTTTTGATCTTGCATTGATTAGTCCTTTGGTTTTTTTAAGGTTCCAGCAAATAACAGTGCTAATCCAGATAAACCAAGTCACAACTGAAAGTCAGCATTATCTCGATGCTGGCCTGCAGCCACTTCCTGATGGGAGCTGAAATGGTACCAGAAAGATTGGTTGTGATTTTAGAATACTTTTATGAGGGACTTATTTATAGATATTCTCTAAATGTTTATCACTCTAGTTAATTGTTCATCATTTCCTGAATGATATAAAAATGCAACAATTCATTTAAATACAGATCAATTACAAAATTTAATAGCTGCAGGCTGATTTCAGTCTGTGTTACACTAGGCCATTTTTCTTGGATCTGCTGTTTAGGTAGGTTTTTTTTTAAGGAACTACAGGAAAAAAGCAAAATAGCATAAAGACACTGAAGTTGACACCATAAGAAACCATGTATGGGTAGGTCCATGTGGGCCACTGGTTTCTTTTAGAAAGGTTAAGTTTAATAGTTCCACACTGAGTTACAGTTTTGGTATTTTTAATGGCAGATATTGGCCTAGTTTTCAGTGGCTGTGCTCTGACAACAATTGTCTAAACCCTGACCCTGCAACCCCAAACATTTGTCATACAAAGGTGAGAGAAATGGAGACTAATACAGTATTTTTGAACTATTTCATTGGAACTAAATTTTCATTGACCTTTGGCAAAAAAAGTCTCTTAACTACAGCCTGGTCTTTGACTTCCTGGAGAGTTGGAAATCAGAGTTAATGAGCGTATATTGAGGTGAGAAACCCTGGTGCCCTTTTCTTGGAAACATGCTACCCTTTCTCTTTAATGCTACGGGATAGCTGTTAGGAGAAGCTCACCAGTGCTATAGAAATGAAGAGCAAAGCAGTTCTTTCCCTTGCTTTCTTCTGGGTAAGAAATTTTCAGTCTAATCCTAGTTTTTGGGTGGGTTTTTTGCTTGTGAGTGAGTTTGTTTTAAAATCAGAAAATATCAAATCACATTCCCTAAAAACAAAATATACAAGCTTATAAAAGCTTTGCTGAACTCATGGACTTCGGTTGCCTAGGTTTAGTTAACTATGTTTAAACATTATGGCTTGGGATGCTTTTCTGCCTTAAAAATGATGCCACTTCTACCCTCTCTGAACTCCTGTATGGATTCCTTGAATATTGAAGGCCATGAAAAATAGGGTGGGAAATATTTTAAACCTTGCAAGATTTTCTGTGGCTTGTTCTAAGCCAAGAGCTTTTCCATTTAATACCGTACGTTGCCTTATATTGAAGGTGTACACCAGACACTCGATCAGCAATGTCCACTACAGCTGCTGAGTCAACAAAGTATAGAAGGGAGAGGGTGGCTGTGTCATACTAAATAGTTTTCTTTGCAGATCCTTTCCTTCCCCAGTCTCTTTTTACCCCTGATCTTATTGATTTTATTGGCTCTGCTAATTTAGCAGTCCCATGGGCTGATGATCATAATTATAACACACGGCACAGCTCGAGTCCATTGCAGACCTAACATTTTTGGCTGTCCAATGGCAAATAAACACCTTTTGGCAAGTAGTGCATCTTTAATGTCTTTCACTGGTTGCTACAAACCCCGAGGAGCTATTGCAGTATCATGCAGAAAAGGGATGTTATTCTGTATTTAGTTCAGCTCCTTATATTTTTGCATGTAACTCTAAAATTATTGGAAGACTGAGTTCTATTGAAGCAGAAGGACATTGACAGGATTCAAGATAATTTGTATTATGCCTACCTAACTACAATATTTGTATTGTTACTAATGAGGTAAATATTTATGCTTGATTTTTCTTTGACAGGGATCTCAGAGTAGCTGTGTCATAACAGCTGGCAGAGTATATTTTAAATTAAGGTGTTTGTTTTAAAGTTCAGTGGTAAAATATACCTGCAGTGCAGAAAGTTGCATGTATTATAGACAGTAATTGGAAATAATTAGAAAATCCTGTGCTAGAAAATTGTAATGAAAGAACACTTAGATAAATGACAAATGAGCTGTTCAAAGTTCAGGTGATGTCAAAGGTAAGGCTGTGTGAGCAAGGTTAATTCGCTTCCTTTGTGCATGGGCACTGCAAGTCTTAATGACCTCCCCCCTTTGCACCTTGCAAGAGTTCTGCTGCAATCTGTGGACAAACCCCATACTCTTTATTATTTTATGCCTGCCCTTAAAGGAACAAACCCCACGATCATTAATTTCACTTGGGGTCACAGTGTGCTCTGGTGCAGGCACACTCATTCTTTTCATACCCCAGTATGACAACAGAAGCTGGACAATAAGCAAAAGCCCTTATTTTCATCCTTAGATTTCTTGTCCCAGTAACTCTTTCCTTAAT
Source organism: Chloroceryle aenea (assembly GCA_013399075.1). Lineage (NCBI taxonomy): Eukaryota > Metazoa > Chordata > Aves > Coraciiformes > Cerylidae > Chloroceryle > Chloroceryle aenea. Next base: position 26,980 of record VWZY01012410.1, read on the forward strand.
TTAGCTAGAATAAATAATTCTGCTTTGCAAAATAGATGTTGCGACTTCAAGGGATTTGTCTTTCCCTTTCTGGTATGACATGGCAGCCCCTGCCCTGGAGCAGTTCGCTGGTGGTGGCCAGGGCAGTCACTGGGGTGAAGCCCTTGCTCCTGGGCAGCTGATCTGTGACCGCCTGGGCAAGGGTGATGGCCACCAGCTGCTGACAGCTCTGGCAGCTGGCTAAAGTTTTGATGACAGAACCCACCTTGGATCCAGGAATTCCAGCTTTTAGCATGCCTGATGGAGTCCACAGAGACTTCACAAAATTAGACAAAATTATCTCCTAAATTCTCTACTAAATTATTCTCTCCTAAATTATTATAATGTGCAGTCAGTTCTGAAGTAGGACAGGTACTTGAAGGCAAATATTGAAGAGGAACTTAGCAGTCCAAGATACATCTTGAGGATGCAGTGAGGAGGAGTGATCAGTGTTGGGAAACAACTGATGTGATCAGTTTTAGCAGCATATTTTTCTGTCAGTTTTATGCATGCAGCTCTTTGGATAAAATAGATTTAGTAGGAGTTCTGGGCATGCCATGATTCATCTGGCTGGAGCACTTAAACATGTCTCAACAATTTGTTCTTACTTTAAACAGTACTTAAACTCAGTCTTTCAAGTAGGTACAGACATTATTTGTATCTTATTTAATCCTACATGGAAACTTCTTCCAGTATATTTCTAGCTATGATACCAAAGTCAGTTTGCTGCCAGAACATAAAGTACTGTTTGATCTAATACAATTTTATTAGATGAAGGTGATACTGGAAGGTAGGTCTCCTATGGTGGAAAGCCTTTCTTTCCTGTAGACAAATATTTAGTATCTGAACTCCCTTGTAAAGCTCACTTTACAGGAGAGATGTTTCTGAGAAAAATGTTATTACCCCCAACGTAACTTTGCATGCAAGTAAAGTGCAAACTGGAAACTCTCTAAGAAATAAATTACATTAATTATAATAAATTAATAGTGATAATAAATTATCAATATTTCTAATGTTTTCTCTTGTAAGACATCATAAGACAAGGCTCAGGCTGGGAAAGTGCATTTCTGGCCAATACTGTTTTTGTTTTATTGGGATGTGACTGTCAAGTTTTTGCCACAGCTGAAGCCTGCAATTAGGTTAGAGTGATTTTCAGTCTCCTTGGCCTTCACTTGATTTGTGGACTGTCATGGTACAGTCTGAAATGTAACAAACTGATTAACTATAAGGAATTTTTGGGCCGCAGCATGCTCTATATTTTCCAGTTAACCTTTTACTAAGTGCGAGCCTGCTTTTGGGATGATAGACCTTGATTAATTATTAGCTCTTATTGATCACTGTAGTTATAGGAAGTCTGAAGTATAATTCATTTATCTTTTTTTTTTTTGGCTGACTAGCCTGTCTTTGTGAGCTAAGGCTTTGCAGAAGAAGAATCTGTGCAATCATGACATACACAGGAGCACAAAGAGGTTTTTCAAGAATGTCCCACTGTGGCATTATCACCTCCTCTCCCTCCTACTGCAGAAGACAGCAGCTGAATGTGTACTCTGTCAGAGAGCTGAGGAGTCAGGCTCTTTTGTATGAGGCATGACCATCTCCAGAATGGTCTGAAGGGCAGAAGGTGATTCTCCCCCCCACCCCCCTTTACCTGGATGAGAGGCTGCAGGCAGCCTAGTACAGATTTAGGGGGGTTGTGGAGAGTTTCCCACATTGTCTGATTTCAGCCCTACTTCTGTTTGCATTCCTATACATCAAATGAGCAGCGAACACTGAAGTTAGGAGTATCAGAGAAGCTACTGGATATAAATGAGGTTTCCTCACTCCTTTCTTTCCTGCCTGAAAAGAAGTGAATGCAAAAGATCATCTGTTTTTTTTAGGGACAAGATGTGCCTGCTTGTTCTGCAGGATTATTTATGAAGTGGATGCCAACAGGAGAGTTAGCTCTTGGAGGATCAATGCTCAGGTCTGAGCTACTGCCTTTGGCACAGTAATAATACCACTGTCAAAAACTGGAGGGGTTTTTCCCCTTCAATCTACAGATTTCTAGTAGTATGACTTTTCTATGAATTTCTTGTATGCATATAACTATACCAGTGCATTCAGCAACCTCCTTCAGCAGTAGGTCTTTAACTTTGGCAGTTGAGCTTTACACTCTGGAGAAAGTGCATGCATTCAAACATTTTTGTAGAAGGAAGGAAGGTTTCTGAATATTATAGCTGTGTTGAAGCTGTAGTAGCTATTACTCATTGCAGGGAAGTCCTCGGATGCTGTTGCATACAGCTCAAGGAAGAGTTGTCAGAATTATTGATATTCAGACCAATAAATGTCTGGTATTTACCACTTGAGAACATGGTCGCTCTTCACCTTCTAGGTATGTGGCATCTAAAAACCCTTTGCAACCACTGCAACCACAGAGCAGATAAATTGAGTCACATTAACTTCAAAGGTGTCGTTTGCACAAGGAAATGGGATTTAGTACAAGGTTTATAAATATGCTATAATTAGACCATTAATTGTGTCATCGTTTTGGCACAGAAGTTGAAATTGCTTATTCCTATAAGTATATGTTATTTCACAGCTCCATTTTAACAGTCGTTTCACCTCCCACCGAGGTTGTTCGACGTATGCAATGCTGGCGAGGTAGAAATAAGGCCAATCTAAGAACACATCGATTGTGCATGTCAGTTAATTGCCAGATGTCTTTTGCTTCATTATTGCAAAGAAATATTTCTTACATGTATTAAAATGGTGAGTTTCCACTAGCTAACAGATTTACTTGATGCACAATGGATATTAGATCTATTTCCTATTAAATGAAGAAGAATGAATCTGAGTATACAATGAGACTAATGAGCAGCAGCACTTATTTTTAGATTATCCTTTTAAAGCTAAAGACTGTCTTTAAGTCCAAGAGGAAGGTGCCATTTCTTTCATTAGATTTTTACACTTGATTTCTTTTGGCAGGTTAAGACAGCAACTTTACATAAAATGGATGATTGGTTGGGAGATTGTGAATCCTGGTTTCCAGGTTATTTCATTTCTAATCAATCATAGAAAAAATGTTCTTCTGAAGTTGTCTCATTAGTCTGCATTTTTTCCATCTTTTCTTGATTTGCCTTTAAAAAGACACAGTGTTAAATAACCACCATCCCCCTATTCAAATTCAGGGGTGCAACTAACCCCTCAAAATAAAGGAATGCCCACTCTTTGATTACTGCCATGGTTAAGAATTTAGCTTTCACTATGAATGTGACACTGAAATCCTTGTTTCTAAGCCTAGAGATGGGTTACTTGCCCCGTGTTAAGGTCCCTTTTTGCCTCCCTAGGTACCCTGGTTCATCTGTGAGTGTGCAGAGGTCCTAGCCTGTGTACTGGCTGCTGCAGCCATTCCTACAGTGATCCCAGGCTGTGAAATGTTCTCTGGTGCTTGTCAGATCAGGAAATAATTTACTGTGCCAGGGGTCAAAATGCCTTCTCACTGCCACTGTGGTTGTGAGCGCAAATGAAACTTGAAAACTACCTTTGTTCTGCTTTGCTCAGTACAGGCGGTGGACTGCCAGCTGCCTCAGGACCCAACTCGGTGGGTGTGCCATTTATATACCCATGTAGGCTTTGGGTTTTTTTTTCCATTCTTTTTGCTGCTAGGAATCAAGTATTTAATAATTTACAAGGATTCTTTTCGGATTTCTAGGTAGGTGAGAAGACATCGATCAAATTATAAGCACTTGCTGGCAATCATATGGGCTTGATCTGCCTGCTAAGAGGAGCATGAATGAATTTACAGTTACATTTAACGACCTAGGAAAAAAATTCTTTTTTTTGGCCCTCTGCAGATGAAACTCTGCTAGTGTCTGGGGATTTAGTTAAACTGAATAGCTTCTGAGTATCTCCCCCCATTCCCTTTCTCCTCACCGTGTTTTCTCTTGAGAATGACAGAATGAAATCTGCAGACGAGTCTCAGATTTTCTCTAAAACTTCAATCCATTTAAGCCAGGCTGCTCTTTCTTGGAGTTAGGGAAGCACTGAATTTCCTCTGATTTATTTTCATTCAGGCTCATGTAATTCTAGATACAAAACTAAAATGACAAAGTTTTGAATTCCTAAGACACTCTTGTATTATATCCAGAAGTAAAGCAGAAAAGGAAAAAACTTGGTGGCTTGTTGTGATTCACCTCTTTCAAAGTGCAGTAGTATAGTGTCTCATTGCCATTGCTCACTTACTCCCTTGCCATGGTAAAGCAATCCAGACCTCCATCTATCTGTGGCTGGTTCCAGGGTTTCAGATATAACCGACAGGAAACACAGGATGGGGGAAGCTGCTCTAAAACTTGTCTGGCAACTGGGAGTGTTTGAAAGTACAAAAGAGAGTTTGGAGCTTCCTGCCACTGTTGCCAACCTGAAGTGTTAGGTGGGAAAAGAAGTTATCAAGGAACAAACATGATTTTTTTTTTTTTAACTGAATCAATAACTCAGAACATACAAAGTTGTCTTTGAAGGTTTTCTGAAGATCAGGCATAGGTCTAAGGGAGTCATGGAGGCATGCAGTCATCTGCAGGGAATGTCTGACATGCTGAAAAAAGCCAGTACTTCTCCACAGCAGCTGGGAACAATCCAACGTGTCAGTTTTCCTTTGGTGACTTTTATGAGCAATTACTTTATTCCAGGTATGAAATTGCTCATCAGTTGCTGCTGAGATTTAATTATATAGAAAAGTTTCTCTTGGTCATGTTTGAGTGGATGGTAGTATTGACCCTGTTTTCTCTCTATTGATAGGTGAAACTTCTTACCACTTTGGCTTGAGCATAAAAGGCAGGTTCTAGGTGTTCTTCCTTTAAAATGTAGGGGTCAGATCCACTGCTGATAATCCACCCAGGGATGTGGTGTTAGAGCTGGGCTATGCCTTTCCATGTCCTGGAAGTGCATGAGGATTCAAATGCATTTGTCTACCTCATGCAAAGCAGACTGGCACCAGTAGCATAACTGAGTAACCTCTTCATCTGCTTTGGCCAAATCATGCAGCTATACTTTGATCAGGTGGGTCTTTGTTCAGAAAGTACCTTATTGAGGGTATTGCAAATGTCATTTAGCTATGGAACAGCAGATTACCAATCAGTATTGCCTCAGATTACCAATCAGTATTGCCTCAGATTACCAATCAGTATTGCCCCAGATTACCAATCAGTATTGCCTCATCTACTCTGGAAAGATAAATGCAGAAATATAGCACAAAAGGTGAGTAAATGTATTGTTTTCCTGCTTCTTCACACCCAGTTAAAATATTTCTGGATTGCATCTTAGATTAATTGTTGTTTAAATCATCTTTTAGTTGTGTATATTTTCCTAGTAATGAGTTTTAGAAGGCTGTGGAAAAACTGCAGAAAGCAACTGGTTTGCCCTTCAGACTGGTGAAGAAAGGCTTGTGCTGCATAAATGGGAGAGGGAATGAAGCCATTTCCCAGAGCTGATCACAAAGAAATGAAGTTGCTTGTGTATGGAGTGGTTTACCTGCCTGTTCTGCAAAATAAAACCTTAACTTTGGCAGAAGTTTCCTCTAAGACAAGGCAGTGAAACCTTATGTCTTGCAAAGAGTGTTTTAGTTATCAGCTGCAGCTAGGAGTTAAGTGAATCTACTATATTAGGACTCTTCTCCTACTCCCTCTTACTTGGTCCAGCATTTTTATAAAAAGCAGCAACATTTTCTACCTTGAGGTGGAAGTTGTCACCTGTCATGTAGGTGGGAAATAAAAGATCTGTTGACTCTCAAGATAATGCTGCAGAACTTCTAGACCTATCCTAAACCAGGAGAAACCTGAGTTGTAGGTAGCTTAATGTTATTTTTAGGTAGCACAGGTTCAACTAGTGAATTACCATTAGTTGTCATTGGCTCACTGATGAATTCATGTCCTTTTAGATTATATTTGAATGTGTGCCTACAGGCTCCAACAGGCTCCTTGAAGTAATATAAATGAATAAATCAGCAATAGGCATCCACAAAACTATTACACCAGGGAGTGTAAATGGCTTAGTATGGAAAATATTAAATATTTGTCTTAAGATTCTTACACCTCCTGGACAACTAAGTCTTTAGCTGCTGTTAAAAATGCTTATTTTTATGTGTGGTAGACAAGGCACAAGTCTCTGTGTGAAAGCTGAGGGGTATATGGAGAAGAGCTTGTGAGCTCCGTGAGTTAAAAATGAAGTTCAGAATAGGAAACAAATAGATGTTTTAATCATGGTCACTAATAGGTTTTTTTTGGTGGTTTTCTTTATTTTTTATGTTCCTTTTTTTTTTTTTAAATATGA
>VWZY01012410.1:33367-69108 GCA_013399075.1 Chloroceryle aenea
GGTGGTTTTCTTTATTTTTTATGTTCCTTTTTTTTTTTAAATATGAGTGGTTGGGAGAAAAATGACATGATGACAGTTAATTATAACTAATCCTGCAGTGCTTCAGCACAGACTAATATAAAGTTCAGAGAGTTCCACCAGCAGTTAGTTACATCCTTGGGAAGCAGTGAGACTTTGCCTAAAATAGTTGAAATGTTTCTTGGCATCTGAAAAATCCCACCACGTTGCTTTGTAAATACCTTGGATACGGTGCTGAAAAGCAAGGCTATAGTGAAAGAAGGGATATTTCAGCATGTGCATGTAGGTCCTGGGACTACAAAGTTTCTTTTAAAAATATTGTTAACAAACCCCAAACCAAATCAAAACAGAAATGTCACTCAAACATGAAGCTTCTCAGTTAGTAAGACCGTGGATCAAGTAAACTGTTTCAGCTTCTTTTATGTGCATCTCGGGTGGAAAATAGATCACTACAGAGCAGAGAAAGAAATAACTAGGTGAGGATTTCAGAGGGAGGAAAACATTCTCAAAGCTAGTAACTGTTTCCTTAATCAGTTATTAATATTAAGGCACACTACAGCATGCGATCATTGCCTTTAGAAAGGTTTGGGTCCATTTGTCCCCATCCCAGTGATGCTCCTGGGTGTGCTGCACAGGATGGCTTTGTGAATTATTGAAGTGGGGGAACGTGCCAATGACTTGCTTCAGAGATTACCTGTTTGTGAAATGACACCGATCTGGAGCCTTAACAGGAGAACCGTGGCGGAGAAGAGAGGAGCCAATGCACTGAGCTAATGCCTAAATGTTGTGAGGAGGCTGCAAATACAAGTGCCTGGGCTGTAATGTGTTCTCCTGGCCTGGGTAGGAAGGTGATGTGCATAGCGAGCAAGCCTTCAGGAGAAACGAACCTCAATACCCAGCTTGACTGGAAGTGTCAGACAAATTCACCATCACCCTTAAACACACGAGAAAAAAGTAGGGGTTTATTTTATAATGTTTATATTGTCTTTAAAAAAAATGAAAGAAAAATAGTTCCAAACTTGTTATGTGGCTGTTCTTGAACTTTAGCTCTTTTCTATGAATGTCCCACTCGCATAGATATGAATGATGCTTGAATTGAATCTTTACTGTTGGAAACTGGTTATATTTATGGTTTTATAGTAAAAAATGCAGAAAAGTTTCAGAAAGTTATGAAAATCGTGATAAGGTGATGGAAGATTGTGTATAATGCAGTTACTGTGTTTGTGTATATAGCTAGGTAGGGCATGTACTAAATGACTGGCAAAGGTACACAAGGTGTGTGCAAATTCTGAAGAGCACTGTGATGTTCAGGCTCTAAACAGGGAGCCCCTGGAGAAGGAGAGAGACCTGGTAAAACAGAAGCCTATGAGCCAAGCTGAACACCCCTCTCATCTTTGGCTTTTCAGTCAAAGAGTGATGATGGTTTTTTAGTGCTAGAGAAATCTCTGAAAAATGTGGCTGAGTATTAAGCTGTTGACTGAATTTCTGTTCATTCTTTATTCCTATTTCTGTTCTGAAATTTAAAATTATTATTTTTTTATCTTAGAAATTGCAGCCATCTATAGTGAGAAAAATATTTCATGTTGACAGGGTATTTAATAACAGTTCATTTACATCAGATATTGTAGCAAGGTATTCTGTAGTATTGTTAAGGCGGGAAGTCTTTTACTAGTGTTACAAATATTATGTGTACTGGCTTTGTAAGATATTCACAGATAAAGACAGTCAAATCCATTCATTATGTTCATTATGAGTGTGGCTGGATAAGCCAGGATTCTGCAGACAGTAGTCTAGATGCAAAAACTTCTTGCCACCACTGACATGTTTGGAGGTATCTTTAATCTCTTGCATGGATGCTTAGAAGCATGTGACAGGAGTCAATCTTCTTAAGGTGAAGCCCTTTCTGGGAATCTCCTGTGATGGTGCATGTCTGCAGAGCCCTAAGGTGTGAGTAAGGATGATAGGCAAGAACTAAGCAGCCTGTTAAAAATAGCAAGTCAATTTAACAGCAGCATCAGAATGCCATTATTGATTGTGTTGAGCAAATCCCTTACCTTGTATTCAACACTTAATTAAAGCAGTGGAACAGAAGCATGAAAAAAGAGAACAAAAACCCACCCAAAGCAAAACTGAAGTTATACAAAAACACCAGGCATTTTAGTTTTCTGCTCCACAGTCATCAATAGATTTCAAACCCAATAATTAGTCACTTTTGTGACCTTCATTATTAAATAAGTAGTGTCTCAGGACACAAAAACCTTAATACTTGACAGGTTCCCCAGCTGCTAAATTATTGCCAGTTACTATTTGCAGGAAAGCCCTTCTTCGAGTAGATACTTGCTGCTCTTTCTGTAAAGCAAGACTCCAATCAGGAAAGGTTAATAGCTTGTGAAGTGCCTCCATTGAAGCTTTTCTTCTTTTGCATGGCAGGTGAAATTCTTGCCCTGCCAGGGCTGGTGAATAGGTGACAGATGCAGTGCTTCGTGCTGCACCCTACTCATGTTTTTCTTTAACCGGCACGCCGTGGTCCTTACAAAGGACTTTCTCTTACACACCAATATCGTATTTCCTTGAGCATTAACAAGGGTATCACATTTTTAAACTCCAGGAACCCTAGCCAAGAAGATAATTGGTCTTTTGCAGTAACTTTGGTCTGTGCTATAATTGGTAGTGATTATTTTTTTGATAAATATTCCTCCTTCTTTAGCCCATCATTGGCATCAAAAGGTCTGATCCTGCATTCTCAAAAATAGCACTCAAGATGTTCTTGAAATTTGACCAGGATAAATGATTCCAGGGTTGCTGATAATGAAAAAAGCCCTTGGAAAGATAAAGTCTGTAAGATGCAGGTAGTGTTTTCTATCTTCATGCACCAGTGTAGATGCAGTTGTCTTAGCAGACTTGCAGACAGAGGGTATGTCTCAAAAGGATCTAGAGTGCAAATAGCTAATGCTCTCCTTTGATGGAAAGAATGTAGGGTCTTAAATCTAAATGATGATGTATCATAATTACTTTTTAATAACCAGCGATGATCTACACAAAGCCACTCTTCTGGAGTGTGAATGGTGTAAATATTAAAAAGTTTTTCTCCCTTTCCTAGAACTTAACTTGCTCTTGGAGAGGTCTGCAATGTCTAAGATGTTAAGGGACAGCTCTGGCCACGCAGCTGTTGTCTGTCATGGTGCTTGCTAGGTGCAGAAAGCAGACTCCAGTCCTCCAAGACCCTGTGGGTTGCTGGCATGTCTGCAGCAGAACTTGGCCCAAACCAGCCACCTGTGGGGGGAATTTTCTATTTTCACTTCTATTACCAGAAAAGCTTTTATATTTCTCTAGGGTTTTTTTTTCCCTATGTAATATGCAACATCTGTAACCCCCTGTGGTAAGAGTACAGTGAGTAGTGGGAACAGGAGGAAGGAAGGAGAGCAAATCCCCATAAGGTGACTAGGGAACCACTGCATGATGTGGTGGGGTTAAATCTCCACTGATATTTGGGTACAACTTGCAATTTACACCCTCCACTACCTGTGCCTTCAACTGTGGTGTAAAATATAGTTATGTGAAGGGGAGTTGTATGCCTATGAGGAAATGCACACCACCATTCGTAGGACACAAAGAGCAAGAACTTGAGTGGAGAAGAAAAGGGACAGATGGCTTGTGGAGAAGAGAAGGCTGGTGTGCTGATCAACGTCTCCATGTCCAGCAAACTCTGTGCCACAGGGAGGATTGATTTCAAATCCTGGTTCAGCAGTTATTTCAGGTTTGGGTAGGGCTGCACACTGGGATTTGGGGTATTGTACTCAGCAGTGGGTGGCAGATTTGGACCCAACATTAAGACTGGCTGTGACTACTCACAGAGATGCACTCTTAAGTGCAGTGTTAGTAAAGATAAATACCTTGCTCATATGCATTTCTTCTGCTACCAGAGAAGTCTTCACCTAAGGATATGTTCACAACAGGACTGCCATCAATTATGCTGGTGTCTTGATAACTCCATAATTAAAAATAAATTATGTTTGGTCCTTAATAGGACTAGTATTCAACTGAATGCCTGTTTAATCTCTGTTAAATCTGCCACAAAGAAATGACACCATAAGAAGTGTGAATGAATGATATCCTTCCCCCCCTCCCCTCCCCGTTTCTAATTACACATGATGGCACTTGCAGTGTCCCTTGTGAACGCACAGAATCGGTGCAGCAGGGGAAATGCAAGCTTCCGTATGCTGCAGTCTGTTCATTAGCATCGATTGCCGAGGCACTGCCCCTAAGGATGAGAGAATAATTTCTTTTTTCAGGTTCTCACGATCCCAGTTTATAACAGACTATTAAAAATAACTTTTAAGCCTTGGTGTAAGTTCTGGAACAATGAGAGATTCAAGAAACTCCTCATAACCCACCTTTCCACGGAGCATTAAAGCTCAGCTAACCAGACCTAATTTGTGCGTGTCCTGTATGTACCCCTTACTTAAAGCTGTGCCCCTTGGCTGCAGACCCACTGTGGCAGGCACTCATCTGCCTGGCTTTCTTCTGCTTTTCTAGGCTTCTGTTGACTTCAGTCTGAAAGCTGAGACAGCTACAGTAAAAATGCCTGCCATCATATATGGAAAACACTCTCGTTTATTTGCAATTATAAGATCCTAGGAAAGATTACATAGTTCAGATTTTTCCTTTTTCCTTTTTCCTTTTTTTTTTTTTATAATTCCCTTTCCTGAGTTGTACTAGCCTTTGTGGTACAATGTAAAAACATCACTACCACCACACTTATGAAGTCTTCACTATAACAAGAACTAGAAAACCCATCAATTAACCTGGCTTTGATCTGATTTGTACAGTCCCTTTTATTAACTTTGGGCAAAGAATTAAGTACCGATGATTGGTGCAAAGCGTTCAGATTTCCTGGAAGTTCAACAGTAATTATTACAAAAATTACACCCAAGATACTGCCCTTGATTTGGTTGAGGGTTTGGTTTTTTTTTTTTTATCTTTTAAAAAATGCCTAAGCCCAACTCTCTTAAGTAACAAATCACAGCATGTGTCTATAAATGATAAAGAGTGAGAAGACAAATCAGAGGTGAGCCCTAATTTTTAAAGCTCTTCATATTACTCTAGTAACTATTCTTAGATTACATGAAAATTGATACAGTATTATGAGACTTCCTAACAAATGTGGAATATGTGGATAGGGACATTTTGTAACGCAGTTTGTTCCCTTTCCATTAACGCTGTAGTGGGAGGCTTGTTATCTCCTACCGTTTTGCTCTCAGTTTTTGTCCCTAAGAAACAAACTCGGTGATGTGTTTGGACAGAAGCTTTCCTCTTTGTTTTTAAGCCTGGAATTCCATGTTTTGAAACTGTTGTCTGTTCCTTTATAAGCTTTAGTCCAGATGCTGTGCAGACTGGTTGGTTCACCTCCCTAAGGTACCGAGTACAGAAAAAGATGGCTTCTTCGCTCAACTTGCTGAAGACAGACCTGCCTCTAGTCTGTGGCTTTCTGCCCAGCACTGCTGGAACTGGCTGTTGCATCACAAGGCTTGCCAAAATTTTGCACAATAACAAGCTCCAATCTACATAACACCTGGCCTGTACAAACCAGGTCATTATGAACTTGATCCAAACTGTCATTCAACTGGCTTTATTATTCCCCTCTTAGGCAGAACCCGTCATCCATAAGCAAGAGCTGGCTGAATGCTTCCAGTACTTGGGTACCAGTTTTCTTTCTTTGAGCCCCACAAAGCAGGCGAGATCCATGTAACGAGATCCATGTAACAAGAGGATCACGAACAGCAGAAACAGGAAGAAACAACAAGTGATCTGGCTTAAAAAACAGCTTAATGGGTTACTCCCAAGCTCCTTCATGCTTTACATGTATGCTTTTATCTTCCTGTTGCTGCTTCTTGGTCTCTTTAGCTTTTCCACTCAGATTGAGAAAACTGGGTTTATTTAATGCATTTCCTACACGTTTACTCTGTATTTATTTCCTATGCATCCTTTAGGTGTATATATAATCCTCCATAAAGATTTTGAGAAAAGATGAAGTCTCAAGGAAGACAATCAAAGCCAAAATGCATTCACTGAAGAGATCTGGCTGTAGGGCAGTGAGGGATCTTTCTCTCACCCTCTTGTGCTGCCTTTTCTTTTAACGAGTGCTGCAGGGGGCAGTTCAGGCTCCCGTACCCAGGCACTGCAATAGCTGCACTAACACAAACTCTGCACGGGCAGATTCAGTGAAGACTTGCAGGAGTGCAGTTTCCCAGATGCTTCATCTCTAGATTAACCGTGGGGTGCAAAATGCAGCTATTCTGGGAAGGTGACAACGTCAGGGCTGTAGGAAGGCAGACAGAGTGTAACTGCCTATAGTCCAGGGCCAGGAAGGAAAATCGCAAGTGTCACTTGTGAAAAACTCCTGACATTTCAGGAGGTGTTTTCCATTCTATAATGGACAAAACTGAGACCTTTTAAAACTTTTCAATGGGATAAAAGAAGCAGGCAGCAGAGATGCGAAGTGGAGGCAGGTGCAGCCCTGGTGGGTGCCCTCTGCCACTGCCTGCTGGGCATTTGGGGTAGGGCTCTCTGACCTGGAAACATCTGAGAGAAAACCTTTTCAAAACAAATTGTCTTTGAGAAAGTGCTTCCACTTGGAGAAGTATAACTTTTCTCACAAACCTGAGTTCACAACATTCCTGACCAGCTGGAGTGCAATTTCTGGAGGACTTTCCTCCCCCAGTAGCCTTTCAGAAAGATACCTAATAATTCATGAGGGCGATGGGCAGGACCTAGAGGCAGGAAACTTGTGTTTCAATCTCTGATCTGGATTTGGCGCCTTACAACAAGTATCATCACCTGCCTCCATCTTCATGTCTACTCCGTTGTCCCTTTGTAAGAGAGAAGCTCTCTGAGGCAGGAAGACTTATTTATTGTACAGAACCTACCACACTGATGTTCTCGTTTCATTTTGGGACTGTAGATGCTATCAACAATCCTTACATTAGGATTTACCAGTTTTAAGTATTTCTATGAAGACAAAACAAAATGAGAAACATGAGTGACACAGCTATGTCCATTAAAACATTGTTCTTGTTGAATGGAAGACATCTGACGAGCTGATTTATGGGGCCTAAATGGGCTGCTGGGGTGCAGTGTTAGCACAAGGGTCGTGTTTTAGTCTTACAGGGCCTGACTGCCATTTGTTTATACCAGCCTCGTGTTGCTGGAATCTGTTCTCATTCTCAGTAGTCTTAATTAGTTTCACACTCGGCACAGTGTGAGAATGAACCTTCCTTAACAATGCAGAAATAAGAACTGTATGGAGGACTAGAATAAATATTGCAGTAATTTCATTGTGCGTACAGTCACCTGCTACTTGCCAAGTTGGATATATGCATTATTTTTTCCTAAAAAAAACATCTAAACTTACGGACTGGGTATATAAAAAACTGTAGGTTGCAGTGAGTAATGCCTAGTTGAATTTTTAAACAGTGAGATCATTCACTTAATGTATTTAAAAAGTGATGGATTCAGTATCCACCCTGCCTCCTCTTCCTGCAATCAATAAATATTCCCTCCTTTATCAAGGACTTCAGCCAGTTTGGTGATCTCTAGCAGTAATTGAATTCCTGAAAATGTGACTTACATGACTTTAAAAGTCAATGGGACTAATGCTCCTCAGGTGGAACTTGTGGAGAGTGTGTTAGTCATTATCTGGGGTTGTTCTGGAAGTAACCACAAGGCGAACACAGGCTGGTGAAAAATGAAGTACTGGGAATTTGGTGTGGACTAAATACGCAGTTAAAAATCAGTATTGGCTAATTTTGCACAAGTACCGCACATTTCATTGGAAAACCCACACTTTCTTTTAGTCTAAGAAATAATTTCCCACGGTTTTTTAGACTTTCACGAGGTCTGCAGGCTTTTGGCCTGGGAAAGCTGCTCAAGAGCAGCAGTTGGAAGGTGAAGGAAGCTGGAGCGACCCTTACGCCCGNCGAAGGGGAGGCGGCGGCGGCTCTCCGGGGGGCAGCCGGAGGTGCGGGGGTACGGTCTGGGAGCGCCGTCGCCTCCGTGGAACAGGTGAAGTTTTAATGGGGATTAGCCAGTTAGGGCAGCACGCAGCCGTGATACCGCTCCTTGGGCTGGGTTCGGGAACTGCTGTGAACTCGTCGGCTGGAGAGCTTCTAAAAGTGGCACAGCCTCTGCTCGCCGAGCTGTCTGCGCTGGGGTTTGTGTTTTTTGTCACGCAGGATGGCTTATAAAACCATACTTTTTCACCCACCCACCCTCAGTCACGGTATTGAAATGTGTTCGAGTTGTCTTTTTCTCTCCATTGATTCTTCAGTCGGTGATTTTAAAGAAGGCACTCTGATACACTTCTAAACCAGTCGTTACTTTGAACCTTTATTCTCAATTTGTCACGCTTGTCCTTATGTTTAGATTGTGTATTGTTATTCATTCAAGGTCAAACCGAATAGAGTTTGGACTTTATTTGTGTGAAGGTACGAATGAGGACCAGCTGTAGACATGTTCCTTCCCTCCTCTCTTCCCTCCCTCCCACTCATGTGCCTGCCTGAGCCTTTCTGGAGAAGGCTTTTAGAAGAATAGATGAGGGTCATAAAAGTACTTGCTGACCGCTGCCTCCAGCTCTTTTGTGTAATTGAAATGTATTGTTTAATTCCTCTAATGAAAACAAAAAATCAGCTTAAATAATTGATTTCCTGAGAATGTAATTTTTAAAAGAAGCCAAGCAGGGGATGTCTTTATTGTGCACGCCGGGGAGCGGGGTAAGGTACCTGCTAGAACAGGGTGCCACTGAAAGTATGGGAGACAGGACATGGTGACTGAGAGAGCTGCTGTTTCTTGTGCCTTGTCATGCAGATGTTCAACTCGCATCATAAAAATCTTCAAACTTTAAGGCAATTGATTAAAAAAGTGGTGAACTCTAGGTTCTGAAAGATTTCAGTGGAGTTTAATGTCACGCTGAAGTGAAAGAGGTGATGTTAAAGTGACGTGCTTGAGTACAGGGCTACTTCTCCACGAAGATGTGTATGGATACGTCCGGGTGCGCGGTGTGAGTGCAGCGCAGCGCGTTGGCTTGGCTGGCTCGTGGGGATGTGACCGGCTCAGAACGCGTAACATCCCATCTTTGGGGGAGTACCATCTTGGGGTAAGTGCTGAATATTCCTAAGGATGGAAGCAGGGAGATTCTGTGCCTGCCTGTACCTTAGCCGAGTCATTTTTAGAGCATTGTAGAAGTTGCTGCTTTAACTGATGTTAACATCAACAAGGGAAGCATGCTGTCAGTCATGACAGTTTTGCTTCTTTCTTTGGTGGGACTGGATAAAGTTTCATTGTTGATTATTACACAAAGTATCTGGATGCTGTTCTTAGCAAAGCCTTTCCTACAAAATCAGGGAAGAGCAGGAGGTTGTACATTCTGCTTTTTAATCTTGATTCTGGGAAGGGAAGAGTTGTCTGTTCAACTTCATAAAGGAAACTGGGGTTGGGTTTTGGGTTGGTCTTTTTTTAGATTGCAGCATTTAAAAGCATTTTTTGAAGAACCAGAAATAAACACCACTCGTTAGTGAGTCTGTTTTCTACTGTGCCATGGTGGTGTTTCAGAGATCCAATTTCACTCTGGTAACGGAATACCAGAAGAGCTGTTGAGCTCCATCTGTATGAATTAGGGTAGGTGGTTGATTTGTACCCTGGGGCCATATTATCTGCTCTTTCATTACTTCTGGATCAGTAATGATATTCAGGAAAACTGTATTTGTAGTGACTGCTTTCTAGGGACGTCTCTACACTAGAAAGCCTTTCCGATAAGGATCGCACTGACGTGTGTTTGCTGAGACACTGCTCTGGGAGGAAACAGGCTGCTGCTTTTAGCTGGCTTTGGTGGCACAAAAGTTCTGGGGTTTGCAGGTGAGAAGTGGGGATTCTCACAGGTCTCCTTGCACTTCTGTATAATTTGTTGTTTAGGGGTTTGTGGTTTTTTTTCTGACTTTTTTTGTGGATTTTTTTGTGTGTTTTTTTTTTCTTTTTTCCTCCCCTAGCCAGTATTCAGTCTCTTCCATCTTGCTCTTAGGCAGATGTGCAGAGCTCTCATGCCTGTTTTAGGCACTTGCTTCTTTTGTATTTGGGCACAGCAGCAGCTATCCCAGTGGCTGGTGACAGAGGAGAGTGTGTGAGGAGCCTGAGCTGGAGCGGCTGAAACATGCCAGATGCTGCAGGTACCCTGTGCCAAGCTCGCTGCTGAACAGCAGCACAAAGGTAGTGATGAGAGAGTGGTTTTGGGGAGCGGAAGAACCGGGTGGTGGCTGCACTTTGGGAGCTTTTGATTCCCTGTTGCAGTTGGTAGGTGGGCAGGGGGGTTGTGGTGGAAGGTGTGCTGTGATTTGAATGGTCCTATCCAGGTGTCCAAGGCAACTAAGCTGGTCTGGCTGCGCAGGCTGTAAGGAAAGAGTGGGATAAGAAATATAAAAAAATAACTCCCTGAGTTGACAGTGCTGCACCGACAACATGAATAGCTGTGTCTGTTCTGCTTCCCTGCCCTGCAATGCTGCCTGCACCCCCATACCTTAACTGAAAGGGATTATGAAAGCTGAGCAACAGAGACGCTGTTGCAGATTAAAGAGCTGATGGAAATGCCTTTAGGCTGCTGTTAGGGAGGTAAGTTCTCCTTGCTTGGATAGAGGAATATGCTCTGCTTTACTGGTGGGTGCTGTGCTGGCACTTCATGCTTTTTGAGGGGCTGGGTGGTGGGGAAAGTGGAAACCAGCCTGCTCTAGCCACCTGATGTGAAGGCGGTTCTGGGAACTTCTTGGGACATCTTGTAGGTGAGGAAGCTGTCCTACTGAACCACCTTGCAGCGTGTTTAGCAAGCACATGTCTAGGTTATCAGGTGTTAGGAACTTGCTTGAATGTTGGGGATATATGTGTCAATATGGTGAGTCAAAAGCATTGTTTTCACAATAAAGCTGCTTTGTTGTTTATTAACACAATAGAAAATGAAAATTTGTCTTATGCTGGCTGAAGTTCACTGGGTCCTCTTGTGTTACTGGTGCAGCTGAGGAAAGGGAATGCTTCTGGATTTTGCCTGTAAACCAGAGAGGTTAAGTTATGGACAGGCTGTCTTGCCTCATTATAATAGTGTTTCATGACATGACAGGATTGGATTTGTGGCCTAAAATCTCTGTGGTGTTGTGGTGTGTTGCTCAGTGTGTTCTGGCTTCTACCATGCTGTGAGTTTTTGCCCATGCATCACTCCAGCTCTTGCCCAAGCTCTGAAAATCTTGATTTATTACTGATAAGCACCCTGGATGCTGGTAAAGCTACTTTTTCTGTTATTTGCTCCGAGATCCCGTCAGGTAAAGTCCACAGGAGGGTGTACTGTTGCTCTGGAGGTGCGATTGCCAGGAGAGGCCAGGGTGGTGCTGATGGATGCTGAACCCCGCGGTGCTCCTTCTGGAAGCCATGCATCCCACCACATCAAAGCTGCTTCCAAGGCAGGGATGAAGTGGGTACTGTGGTAGGGGAAACAGGTAAAGCATTTTTTAATTCCAGGGATTTGTGCCAGAGGATAAGAGTTGTGTGGGTCATCTAAAACCAGCAACTCTTCAAGGAAGGCTGGTTTCTCTGCATGCTTTCTGAGTCTGAAGAGGTCCAGCCTCTGAGTCACAGATGAACTGTCCTACCTTACTTCTGTGTCTAAGTGCTTGTTGTCTGCAGTCTTGTTTTGAGCATGAGAACCAGAAAATGCTGTGGCTTACCAGAGACATGCTGGAAATGCTATTTCTGCTTTGAATATCTCCTTATTGAGTCATCTTCAGGCATTCCTTTGTACTTCTGCTTTATTTAGTTTAAACACTTGAGTATTAAGGACATGCTGCATCCTTATTGTTGGGAATGCTTTTAGTTGCGCTTCCTTTCTATTACGGTTTTTGTTTGTTAAGCTTTTATTCTGACTGAAACAAAATCTTCTGCTAATTTTTTTTAAAAGCTTTTCGGTTGCTTCTCTGTCTTTTCTGTTGAGTCATCTAGGTAATGCTTGTGTTTTGTGTCTGAAAATAAGCTAGCTACTTTAAAAGGGTGTGTTGTTTGTTTTTTTTCCCCACCTGCACTTACATAGCAGACAACTGTTTTGGGGAAGTGTATGAGATTCAAGGACCATGGAGAAAGCAAGAAAAGAACTGTATGTAGTAAATCCTACCTGCCTAAGGTGTCTTCATTTTATCTGGTGGGTAGTGCCTTCCTGAACTTGCCTGCCTGTTGCAGCAGCATCCCCTTTGCTTAGGGTTGGAGACTGGCCCCCTGTGGGGCCGCTGAGCGGAGCCAGAATACATGTGTGTGATGTATGGCACCCATGCGTGTGCTGGGCAGGTGCTCGTGGAGAGGGAGTAACATGCCAGATAATCTGCTGTCCGATACGCGCAGCGGCTCCGTTGTCCCTTGGTGATGCAGGCTGCCCATTGATAACGGCAGAGCCTGTCTGCCCGGTGGCAGTGCAGCATGAAGAGTGTTTCAGCTGTGATGATGTGACCTGAAAGGGTAGTGTGAACCAGAAGAGAGGGAAAATAAATGGGTTTATAAATGAAATGAACACTTAAAACTACCGAAAAACTGTTAGAAAGTGGAGAAAGGGTCACCCTCCTGACTCAGTTGCTGAAATAGGAAATGTGTTTCTGCAGAAAAAGGAGTATTCTGATAGTGAATGGTGAGTAATATTCAAAGGTTGGAGATAGTCTAAATAAATGTGATGAACTACTGGTCCCACCCTTGCTCAGAGTGAGGGAAGGCTTCTTTTCTGTCTTCAGGCTCCCCAGAATGGACAGGAAGATGTTATGTGCTATTTGGCTCTTTCAGACTGGTGTAGCCTTCCAAAAGAAAGAGCAAATGAAACAGTCTTTTCAGTCGTTAGGTGTGATAGTGGCCGTTTCTGATCCATCTCCCACAATAGCTTGAAACTCATATTGGTGTTGTTTCAGCACATGGCGAGAGCAGCGTGGGCTTGTCTGTGGTGTTTTGAATGGGGGACTGTGGAGAGTGTAACTTGCCATAGAAGACTGTGGGATACATAAGTATATATAAATAAATATATATTAAAAGTGTGCTTTCTTTTTGTTTGTGTACCATAGGACAGTGATACTCAGTCTGTAAGTAGACATTTCTATCCTAGTGTGGGCACCTATCCTCGCTGAATTGCTGGGTTTTCATTGCAGAATTGATGTCAGCAGATAGCAGATTGGAGCTGTGATGCTGAGGGCACTGCAGTATGGGGGTGATGACTCCTGGGCATTAATGTATGCCTTCTGAGATACGTGGAAAACTGTAGGCTGCAAATGTTTAAGATTCTGTAATTAATTTCTGGTGTCTGTAGTAAACATGATCTACAGCTTTAGCACCAGTGAAAGCAGCACGCTCTGTGATTGCAGCTATCTCCAGCAATGATGGACAGTCTCTGTAGTTTTAGTATGTAGTATTCATTCATGAAAGAAAACTTGGGTGGTGGGAGCTTGACCGATACAGCAAACTTTATTTTACAAAGCCATCCCAGCAGGAACACAATGGGATTTCTTCTTGTTTGTCTGTGTGTGGGGTTTGTTTTTTTTTCTCCTCTGTGTGTGTGTTTGTCTTGTTTTGCTATTTAAAAATTTGTCTAATCCCCGTCTTGTGAAATGTTTTGAAACAGTCAGGAAAATAACCTGTCCTGTGCAGGAATATGTGTTGAATTAAATTATAGTTAATAAAACAGTGAATACGCCCACAGCAAAAAATGTGATGGATGGAAGAGCAACCTGTAGATGTAGCACAATAAAGGTGAGTGCAATTCAGCCGTTAATGAATGGGATTAAAACGCGTGTTTATGAGCGAGGGAGGCTTTCCACTGGGATGGAGTCTGTTTTGTGGCTGGCGTTTTGTCTCTAGTGAGTAGAAACAGAGCTCTCTTGCAGAGCCTTTCTAAAGCTCGGCACGGGTGATTTGTATTCTCCTGGAGAGTAATTTGTCAGGAGATGAACAGCAATATGCTCTGTGTTTGCTGGAATAGCAGAGACAAGTCCAGTTAAGACTTATTTTTGGGGCTAAAGTAATTTTTAAACTTTCCATCAAAAAAAATCATAAATACCTCTGCTTGGCCCAGATTTTTTTTCCCTCTCGAGTACTTCAGTGGCAAGTTCAGGCACTGCTTAAAATGGGGCAGCCCAGAGCTACCAGTTGGAGAGGGCACAATTTGGTCCGTGGAGAATGTATTGCTAGTGAAAGGTCACCATTTCAGAAGTAGTAAAATGATTTGGGAACTTGCTAAATTTGTCTAAACATTGCTGAATTTTGTTATAATATAGTGTATATATACACATATACATATATATACACTACATACAGTGATATTCAGTCTTTTGGTAGATGTTTTTATCTTCACTTAGGCACCTATTCTTACTAAATTGCTGGGTTTTCATTGCAAAATTGACGTCAGCAGATAGTAGAGAGCAGAGCAGTGAGGCCAAGGGTACTGCAGTGTGGGGGTGATGACTCCTGGGTATTAACAGATACCTTCTGAGATACTTGGGAAAAGGTAGGCTGCAAATCTACTCCTTAAGTATAGTTGGTGTAGTATAGGTGAGGATTGCTGTCTTCCTTTTGCCTTCTGCTTTGGTCTTGAGCTGGAAATTATTCTCTCTCCTTTTCCTCCTGTATCAGGTCTAAATTAGGTATTAAAGACATACAATTAATAGAGTAGCTCTCAAGTAAGTTGATTTCTTAGGCTTTTGTTAACCCTTCTCAGTTCTAGGTGATGCTCTGGTTCATTTATTGTTTCTCTAGAGCCTGAGACTGGAATTTGATAAGGGAGGATTTCTCTGCAGAGGTCACTGCAGTACCTTATGGTTTTGTCTTGATTTGCTAAACGGAGGGACACGTGAAAGGAGCCTGAGATGTTTGGTCAGCAAGCTGAAATCGTCAAGAAAGACATGACTGGGACAGTGTGTTGCACTGAAGCTAACCCAGTGAAGAAAGAGCAAATATAGAGAAACTTTACAAGTTGACAGGGAGCGGTGAGATAAAGATGTGGTCTGTGGAAAGGAAGAGAGTAGAATATGTTTAAAATAATAGAAAATTGCTCATACTAGACAGTTTGCAGAGATGACAGAAATTTGGTATCATGACCAGAGTAAAGGGATGCGTGAGTGACAACCAGGAGATGGTGGCGATTTGGAATGGAGATGTGATATGATGGAAGGGAGTTTTGGTGAGTGCAAATGAGAAAGAAGAGAGGCAAACAAGTGAGCTGGAGTTGAGAAAGCAAATGGATTGAAGCCTCTGAATGACAAGGAGAGAAGAAAAGACATGAAAAAAAGACACGATGCAGCTTCAATTTTAGTGAGCCGCAACAAAAAGAGGATGTTTTGTGTCACTCTGACCATGATGGAAATAGAAACTAGAAAGGCGAGGAGAAACTTTAATGAACAAACAAGATCGAAACAGAAATGATGGAGGCTTGTCAAGATTTGTTTTTTCCCTTAAGGTATAGAAAATCCTATTCCCACCCTTCCAAAAGCCCCACACCCCTATTTTATATATTTAGGCACACCAATGGTAATAAATCATGTCAAATTCATTTGATATATCTGCTTATATCATGTCTAATTTTGTCAGGAAATATAACACTAATTACATTTACTGTCAAGTTGATTCCCCCTTCCCCATGCAGCACTGGCTGAGCCCAGCTCACTTGCTGTTTAAAGATGTGTAACTTCTTCCTTGGCTATATGGAAGAGTCCTGGCTGTGGAATCTGCAGAATCCCCTTTCTCTGGGTCTAAGGAAATAATAGCTTGTCAGTCTACCTTGAATTTATTTTATTTCATTTTTAGAGAGATTGGGAGGAGTAGGATATGCTTTTCTGGGTGGGCATGCAAGGTCTTTGGGACTTTGTTCAAGACAGCATACATTAATTACACTTGGAAAAGAAAATGCAAGGTGCCTTCATGGGGCAGTCAGAAATTACACACTTTATTGGCTTTCTAGGGATCCTCCTCTGCGTTTGGCAGTTTAAAAATACAAATTAGATGAAGACAACAAATCAGTATATTATTTTGATTCTCAGATGCTCCTTATGAATATTTGTCAGAGAGACAACAGGGAAGCTGAGTAAATAATTGTGGAGAAGAAAGGGGACAGGAAGGCTGAGTGGGGAGTGATAAGCAGGAATAAAGAAAATGGAACTTGGCACTGTGGCTTCACTGAAAACAATCACAGCAATAGTCACCCTCCTGCAGAGGATGGTGAGGGGGAATGCAGCATGGGATGCAAAACTCTATGCAGCGAGGTAAGCTTTCTCAAAGTGAGTTGTCAGAATACCTCTGGAAGGCAGAGCATCGAAATTGAAATGATTTGGAAAGGCATCTGGTCCTGCAGAGGAGCACCTTTGGAGGTGAAAACTTTGGGAATTACTTTTCCAAAATTGACTGCAGTTTGAGGTTAGAATTAATGCACGTCTGCCTTTAGCAAGACACAAATTGTTACTATTTTCTGCTAAACTTGAGAATAAAAATCTCAGTAACACTGCTGGGACTGAGAGCTAAAGGTCAGAAACTTTGAATAGCAGCATTAATTGCTCCCTTTAAAGGATATAAAGGATCAGAGTCTTTAAGGGCTTGCCTAAGGATGAGAGCAGTATTAATGCCAGTAACTGATGATACTGCAAGACTCAAAAAGGCAGGGGATGGGTTTTTTTCCATGTTACTCTGAAGTAAGATTGACATCCTAGTAACTTGGGTGTTCAGCATCTGAAGTATTGCAGCATTAGTTCAGTCGTGTGCTGTGTTTAATACTTTCTGTGCCATTGTGCAGGATCAAGCTTCAGGAAATATTAACAGCAGGATTAGGTGTTGCAGTGCATACTGGATTGCCCTGGGCCAAGCAGCAGAGAGAACTTTTATTTAATTTTTAAAACTTTTGTGAAGTCTATTAAAAGGATACAGTGACTTAGAATATGTGAATTATCCTATGCATGCTCCTGCTATGTTGCTGAGCTCTTATCGTTAGTTTAGGCTATATTGGAAAAATGTAAATATTGAGGGAATCAGTGATATGTGATAGAACTTGCCGTTGAAATGGATTATGGTTTTTCATCGTGGCAATAATTTTAAAGAAACTTGCATTTCCACAGCTGCCTGTAAGATTAGTATAATGATAATGAAACTCTTTCTGCTCTCCTTCTCTCACTAGCATATTCAGAAGATTACCTGCACGCTTATTCATGCAGGGAAGGGTTTTGGACATGGGGAGTTTCCAAGTGTTGCAGAAACAAATGAAAAGCTTTGTCGTGTCCAGTTACATTTGCAAAACATTCCTCATTGTAAAAGTGATTGATGCTAAAAATTTTGTTGGGCTTTTCCTAGCTCCTGAGATGCTTTCACCACTTTTTGCCTTCCTCACTGGGTCTTTTAGGAAAAAAATCCTCTCTTCTCTAAGGAATGAGGGAAGTTGTGGGGAAAGTGTCATCATTTGCAAACGGGAATATTTTACAAATATTAAATTGGTTTAACTTAATAGCCACAGGTGGCAGATTTTTTTTTCTCCTCCTGATTTCAGATATGCTTGTTGATGATCTGTGGAAAATGATTTCCATTTGGTTTTTAAGTTAAAAAAAAGAGAAATAAATGCAAGTCCTTTCCCGCTGACTGCTTTTTAGGCTGAGTTACCAGGAGCTTGCCTTCCCTGGGATAGTTTTTAGAGTTTGTAAGCAAATCCTGTTGGACTGTGTAATGATGTGTTTGGATTAAGTTTCCTCCCTATTGCACATTCTACAGGAAAATGTATTTTCTGTTAGCCTGGTAGATAGTTGTATAGGATAGATGTTGTTTGCTTTTAAAACAGCATAAGTCTCCTAGGCAATTCTGTTAAATTCCAGATAATTCAAGGGAGAAGAGGGAGGGGAAACTTGCCTTCTCCCTTTTCCCTGCCCAACCTTTGGTTGGGCTTCACATATGTGAAGCTGATGGAAATAGCTAAGGAACTTGTGATGCTGATAATCTTGGATGGTGTCTGATAAGTAAAACATGAGGTTACATTCAAAAGAAGGTTAAAAACTTGTTTCAAAAGAAAAATACTTTGAACTCTAGCAGTGTACCCTTAGACTACATAAATGATCTCGATTTTTGCATTTTTATCTCTTTAATAGTTTCATGAGTTCTGTAAGGCCACTGCAGGCTTGCTTATTGGAATTATTCAAATACGAATGAAGAAGGGAAACACTTAAGCTTGAGCTTAGCTTTAAATGCGGAGGTGTTTCATTATAGTAAGCATATTGATAAAAATTTAGCTGATGTTTGGCAGAGTCAAGACTTAACGTGCTCAGGATGGACAGTGAAGACCCCATTAGGGAAGTGTTCAAGATTTGATATTCTCCCTGTAGACTGATTTTTTATTTTTTTTTGTACTAACAGTATCTGCAATTAGATATTATAGAAGATGTTTGCATTTGGATTCAAATCCCCCAAAATAAATAGCTGCAGGTTGAAATACTGGCAGCCTGGCAGTGTATTTAAGCTTGCTCTGTAGATTACTATTACATTTGTTTGCTATCTGGGGATGCTGCTGGCAGAGCTAAAAAAGCTCTGAGCTGATCATTACCAAGCTTCTGAAAGGAGTAGAAAAGTACGAGTGTCAAATTCTCTGTGAAATCTGAGTATCTCTTTTTTGATGTGAACCTGTCTAAAACTTTTAAAAAGAATACAGTAGCTAATGTCTGACCTTTATAATTAAAACTTCACTAGGTTTTTAGGTGTTACTTTTGTCAAGATACTTTTGCAATGTAATGCTCTTGGTGGCAGAGTTTTTTGTATTCTCCTCGACAGATAAATGATTAATGGTCTCAACACTGCCTTCTGGATCACCTTGTAAGAGGTCTCCTTCATCAATCTGGCAAGGGGATTGTATGGCAGTTTGCACCCTAATTACAGTCCCCAGCTGGGGATGTGCTGCTTAACAGATTACTTGTAGTAGATGTACAGTCGGTGTGGATATAGATGACCATGGAGTTGTTTGACACTTAGGTGCAAAAAAGAGATTTTCTTTCTGGAAAAAAATATCTGCTTCATATAAACAGTGCAACAGATAAAAATGTTTAGCTGGAATTAACTCTGTAACTTAAAGGTTTAATAATAACAGCAGTTCTGTGTTTCCCCGTTTTCATCTTTTCCCTTCCCTTCTCTTGCAGTCTTATAGACGAGGGCACTATTGCAACCCTGAAGTTTTATTACCAATAGAAGCATTAAGGTATTCCACAGGGCAAAACAAAAGTGATTCAAAAGGTGCTTTTACAGATAATAAGTTTTAGCATTGAACAGTTTACCCAGAAGACAACAGATTATTTCTAGTGGTCTGTCATTATTGTTGGCCCTTTTTTCTGGCTCATTTGTGGTGTAATGCTGCTCTCAATTAAGATGTATTTTGGTAAAAACTATGAACGACAACTGCCTCGCTTCCACTGAGCACATCTCTGAGCATGTACACGTGGGCCTATTGCTCCTGCTGACAAATAGGAGAGTGTTGCTGAGTAACAGCTTATTTAAGGACTAGGCCATGGAGGAAAACTTGCACAGCATCCAGTCAAACACCAAAGCAAAGTGATTTGTTTTTTATTTGACAATGAGAGGATTTTGCACCTTGGAAGGATGTAATTGTGAAATAATTTTGCATATAACGTATCAGTGTTGTATGGTTGATGTTGCCATGTCAGGGAATGTTGTGGGTGTCTTGGCAGTCTGGAAAAAATAAGGTTTTTTTTTTTAATAATAATAAACATTTATTTTCATGATTTAAAAAAAATATTAAAAAATCTAAGGCAGAGATAACTTTCACTGGGAGATGTACGTGAAGGAAAAAGGCAGTTAAGGGGTAGTAGTAGTAGACTGAGGCTGGAGATAGAAGATTTGTACTACTTGTGCTTCTATCCTGAAGAACTAGAAGAATTGTAGGGATTAGTATTTCTGTTCAGGACATTAGAAACCTTCAGCTGTGCAGTGGCTGCTGTGAAGGTGTGGGTGTGTATGTTTGACTTTGTCTAACTTGAACAAGGAATTAAAAACCAATACCTTACTACTCTGTGAAAAAGTAGTTGAATATACCTGACCTGTGTTTAACTGCTGTGGAATGGCAGCAGTCTTGGGAGTCTTCCCTCTGTCTGTGGGCTTGACTCTCTTGGAGTATTTATGGGAGCTGGTAGGTGTGTGTAAACCAGGAATTTATCACTGTCTTCTTCTGGGTTTGGAAGAAATCTCCTCTGAAGTTTTTACTCCTAGAGATGATCAGATAATTGTTGGTTGCAGTGCACATATTGTTTCTGGGTTTCCTTCCATGGGAAAAATGGAGGAATTTGCCCTAGAGTCATGATCTTATCCAGAAATTGCACATCCTGTATGGTGAAAGCACTTCTGAGAGATCATTTGAAAGGTTCAGGTTCCTTTGTTCAGGTTGGCGCTAAGTTGGAACTCGTGGCTTTCCCATGTTGTGGTTCCTGTGTTGCGGTTGCCGCTTGCTCCTTGGGCCCCCATCAGAAGGCAGCAGTCGTTCTGTGTGTTGTCCTCTCAGCTGGCTGGGCAAACTAAATGCTGGCTGTTCAACTTCTCCTTATTGTCCTGTTAAAAAGCGGATGCGATGTTTCCTTCATATCAGTCTTTCGGATGGGATAGCAACATGGTTTGGCGTTCCTCTGAGTGTTCATCACTCTACTGTTTGCAGAAGCAATTGGAAGGAAATGACCCAGGTCGTTGTTATTACTCATATTTTGTGTTTTTTCCACTTCTGTGGCTTCACCTCCTTATTTGAGCTATGCTGACATGTCATGAACCACTACATCTCGGTCTGTAGCTGTGCATATTAATTGTCAAGGGAGGTGCTGCCTCTCGCTGATCTTGGTTTTCCTTTGGTGGTTCTCTCAGGTTTTGTTCCAGGACAAATGTGCCGTAGGTACTCGAGAGGAAAACATTTTCTCCTAAATTATTTTAGCAAATGGAAACCCTTTTTCACTCTGGCTGAAGACTTTGTCTTGGCTGCAAGCCTGAGAGATTTAAACATTCGCTGTTCCTTTTATTGTTCAAACCTGTGCAGCATATTTTAAGTGAGCGAGCAGTCTGTCAAGATATTAGAAATCATTACTTTGCCACAGAGTTGTCGAGTGGATGTGAAAACAGGTGTTTGTCAGATTTTACCTTCTGGACTGAATATTTTTGATGTTTTGGGAACTTTTATCAGCAGTCACGCATTGGGCTTTGTATAAGGAGAAGTCTTGATTCAGATTATCTGAGCAATCAGGGAGCAGAGATGCGGTTCTGTGATTCATAATTGAAATTTAGCCTTTAGATTAACTTCATTAGTATGCTGTTGAACAAGGACGGGGTGTTAATAAATGAAAAAATCCTTCTGGGTTTAAGCACTGAGTGCCACAATAGGTCTTTGCAGTTCATTATGAATTTTTTATTTTTGCTGTGACAGCACTATTTTTGATTTGACCATGTTCTTTTTGGCTTAATTCGTGACAATGGTACAAATACTTCTGTACAGAGAGAATTAGAGAAAGGTTTTATCCAAGGTGAGGTGAAACCCAAAGTTCTTCTCATAAAGCCATATTTATAAGCCATTCTGAGATCAAGCAAATGAACTCTAGAAAACAAGCTTCAGTTTCCTTTCTGAGTCGTAACTTAGAGTTATGAGTGAAACTTTATTTGTATTCTTAAAAACTCCAGTCACCAGATAGTAGACTTATAAATGTTTATAAAATATCTACCTCCTTATCCAACTGAGATGAAAACCACTAATGTCTGCCTTCCATATTCTGCTAACTTCGTAAAATCTTGACCTCGATTTTCACTGGGTGCATATTTATTTATTTATTTGTTTATTTGTTTTTGTTGAGCAAAGCACTCACTAGCTCTTGAGCACATGTTTTGCAGTCACTTGGACTTCAGGTAGATTCTTAAAGCTGACCTCTGTTCCCAGAGACATGCATTACTGTTCTGCATTAGATCATGTGTATCTCCCAGCAGCCATCAGCGCTGAAGGGTGGATTCAGACTTCTCCGGGTGGAATTTTCTTGCATGTAATAAAGGCTAATGTAGTTGAACTTTGACCATGCTGTATCTGTGAAGAAGTTGTTGTTGGTCGTATTTGTTAGGCTTTTTTCCCCTTTTTATACAAAGTTTTGCATGCTTTGCATGGTTTTGTGGAAGATTTTGATGGATTCTTATTTGTTAGTCATAGAGCAGTACTAAGAAAGTGAGTTCAAGAAAAAAAAATCCTGTTACCAGAATGAAAAAGAAGATATTAGGGATTTTTGATTCCTTCCCATCCTCACAGTTGCTCTTGATCTTAAAACCTGTGTCAGAATATATTGAGTTGTCTGTACATATACTCTTCAGTGGAGGGCTGTACACTTGATGTAATCCTCTGTGCTTTGAGGTGGCATGGCATCTGCTTCTGATGGAAAGGATTACCAATGTAGCTTTTTTTTTCTTCCTACGTGCGGCCTTGAGGAAAGCACAGATTGCTGAACAACAGAGCATGTTGGTGTCGAGGGCTTGAAAGGTTGGGAGTTGAGTTCGAAATCCTTACACAGAGTCTTTGTGGGCTTGAAGAAGTCTAGCTCTGGGGAGCTTTGTGGCTCACTGAGGTAAATACAGTGGTGACATCAGGAAGTTTGGAAAAGAAAAATGAGGAGAAAGGCAGAAAGCTTTTGTTATAACACGAGTGGTGTGTTAAGAATTCTGAACTATGTAAAGATGTAGATTGTGATCATCTGGCATATATGAGTGGGCTACATGTTACACTTTCCATAGGGTTTCGAGCAGAAGGAGGGACTTAAAAAATGCTGAAAGTTGTGACTGAGAAAAATTGGCTTGTATGAGGCAATTTAAGATACATGGAGTGTAATTATGTCCATTGTTGCCTCCTATGGAAGACCAGTGGACTGCTGGACTGTGTGTGGGGCAAATGTTGAATCCCCATTGCTAGTTTCTAGCTTACTGCAACTAGCTTACTGTGGAAGAAGTGATATTCTTGATGGATCCAGGCTCAAAAATAAAAATTAAAAATCAAAAAATAAAAACAAAAAGGTAATTGTTAACCCTCTTTTATTTATTTATTTATTTTCCCAGAAAACAAAATAAGATACCCTATTCAGTTTTAAATAGGGAAGAAGAATCTGTAAAAGCTTCAATTTTTCTAAGAGAAATCCATGTGTAGAGAAAGAAGAAAGAGGAGAGGGAGTAAATTAAACAACTATGGAGTTCAAACAACATTTAACTACAGTCCAGTAGTACAGAGTTTGAATGATGAGCTATCTACTTGAAGACCAAAAGATAAACTTGCTCTCCTTGTGATCATTAACATTGTGCTTGATAGATGCTGTGAGAGCAAGCAGAGTTTGTGAAAATACTTGAATAAGAGATGATAATGGCTTTGGTTCATTTAATGAAGTGAGGTTTCCAGTAGGAAAATAGTATGAGAGTAATACAAAAATAGTCTAAAGATATTGAGGGGAAGGCGGGGGGAGAGGCCATCTTTGCTTTTCAGAAACCACTGTTCATACTTCAGCAAGATGCTGGATACATGTCATAAATTGCCCGAGGATGCTCAGGAGTCAAATGTGCTCTCCAGTATTTTGTTTTATGTAATAGAGAACCTTCCTGATTACCAGCATTTTTCTGTTTATCTTGATCCTTAGGTTGGGAGCAATCTCCTGACCTTGGCAGCTCCAGCTGGGGAGTGTGTTTAGCCTTTGCATGCCCTAGAAGTGTGGGGCTGAGCTGGGGACTCTCACTGCTGGGTCACAGCTGCCCTCGCTCAATAGGTTTGCCACGCTGAGAGGGAAGTGCTTGTTTCTCTCCAGGTGACTTGAGATCATGCTTAATTCAAAGCAGTGAAGGCACAATGCAAACAGTCATCGATCTACAAAATTCAAAATAGTAAAATCACGCCCAGAGGAACAAGAGAGAGCCTTCACTTGTGCATTTACAAAGGTTAAACTGGAAAGGTTTGTCTACATGATATGCTGGAGCCTTTCTTCATGTAGTGGAAGTCTGACAAAAGAAGTGGATAAATTTAACCTTTTAACCATAACTGACTTTAATTTTCTTATCCAGGGTGACCAGTCATCTTAACTAAAATAGACTGTCTGGATCTTTGGAAATCCATATGTATACAATTTCCTATATTTAATTGACTGCTTACCTCAGTGAAGGGTAAAACCTCTTCTCCATCTCGTTGGTGACTTGTTGACTCCTCTACTGAATCTTGTATGTCTTGTCTGTCTAGGAACTAGGATACTAGATGCAAATACTTAAAATATGTGGTTCATTACTGGTCCTTCATTGAGACCATGACATAATGACAGTTAACAGACTGGGTGTGACTGACCCTGTCAGTATAACCTCTAAGAATGTTGTAATATATAGTTACCCTTATTCTAATGAAAAATTATGGTAATAAAGTTTAGCTTCCCTAAGACAAATGTGTATAAAATACAACCACAGGTGAAAAACTTTCAGTGAGCTAACAGCTTCCCCGGTACGTTCTCAGCTCGGAGTTCTTTTCCCCCTTGTCACCTCTTATCATGGATGCAGCCAAAAGAGGAAATGCAAAATGGGAAAATGTTGAAGCCCACTGAAGTCATTGTGAGGTTTATTATTGATTTAAATGGAAATACAAAAGCCAGTGGTGTTGTATTTAGCTTCAAATGAATTTCCCACTGTATAGAAGCACTCTTTGGAAATAAACTATTTCAGATACCTTCCTGTTCTCTAGTAACATAGTCTGAAAATCAACACACCTTGAAAGAATTTAAGCAAAAATGAAAAAGCATGAATAGAGCCTGCTTCCAGCTTTTAATATTATGATTCTGATATTCCAGATGTTCATATTATTTTTTTCTCTTGAGCAATTCACAGAATTATAGCCTGAGCTTTTAAAATACTTACTCACTTGTGGAAAGTATCTGGTAGGCTGTTTCTATTGAAACAGAGCTTAATCTTTGGCTTCACTGATCCTCTCTTTTAGTCAGCACTGTCGCTTACTCCAAATCAGCTCAGGCATGCTATAAATCAGTACCTT
This sequence comes from Chloroceryle aenea, assembly GCA_013399075.1. Classification (NCBI taxonomy): domain Eukaryota; kingdom Metazoa; phylum Chordata; class Aves; order Coraciiformes; family Cerylidae; genus Chloroceryle; species Chloroceryle aenea. The sequence goes on from VWZY01012410.1 coordinate 58,476, forward strand.
CTTACTAGTCAATCAGTGATTGATTCAATTTTGCAGCACTTGAAGGCACTCTTTCCTAGTTTAAAACTGGGTTAATGTGTCCTAAAAGGAATGAGCACACAGCTGGGGGAGCTTGTGAGTTCTGGAGCCAACAGTGGTATTATTGGTTTGTAATTTGGGCTTGGGCAAATAATTTTACATTTGCAGTGTAGAAGTACGTGTTGTGTTTGAGTCTTTGTCTCTTTTTTTTCCCCATTTTTTATTTTTTTTCCTCTGTTAAACTTGATTTCTTTAAGGACCTGTTATCCAACACTGTGTTCAGAGCTGGTGAGCTTCCCTAGTATCTGAAGTACTGAGTGCTGGGAAATCCTGCGTGCTGGTGTGTGTCTCAGCTGGAGATATACGTGCTAGTGGAGCTTTAAAAAAAATAACTAACACTGGAATGTTTGCAGAGGCCTTTGACACCTGTGCAGAATAATTGAAAGTAAGACCAAGTGGACCTTTAAGATGTCTTCAAAAGTTTAATAGATTATTGATTTTCTTTTGAAGGTATGGAAAGCCTTCATCCCATGCCATGCGCTGTCTACACCGCAGCCCACAGACTGGAAACACTCCAATCCTTTGCGGGACTGAATAGCGGATAACAAGCGCATCCTGATGGGACTGAACTCTGTATGTTAATATTAAAAAGCACTCGGGGGTGACTAAGTCCTCTGCTGTGCAGTTTTGATTTCTGTGCCTTATACTCGAGAAGAGTTGCTCTCTCACAGACTGGTATTCCTGTGAAGAGAAGACCTGTGTGGATGTACTTGTGCCCCTTGGGGTTTCTAAGTTACCTTACGTAAATGTTGTGTGGAGAAGCAAAACATTTCAGCTTGTTAGTAAAAAAAGAAAAACCTCCGCTTTATCAAGTTGGAACTTTGTTCCAGTTCAAAATTATGTATGCTTTATAAGTGATAACACACTAAATCTGTTTCTCTGAGGCAGATGAAACTAGAAGGGTAGCAGCAAATCAAAGGAAAGTAGGAATGGACTTTTATCCTCTTTTTGTCCCTCTTGCTGTCTGTGGGTCTGCAGCTGTGGTATTCTCCTGCTTACTTTGAAATTGCCCCAGTTAGGTTGGTCTGAAGTTACTGTTGCTATGAGGGAAATGTTTTTACATGAGAAAGGTGTTTCATCTGACTAGCCTTGAAAGGTTTTTTTCAGTAGTAGTTCCATTTTCAAAAAATGCAGCCAGCATCATAGTGTGGGCAAGTAGGGAAATCAAAGAAAGACATTTTCTGACACTACGCTGGTTTTGCTTATCCGAATGACTCTGAAATTCTGTTCCCTTGAAACAGCAACAGGGAAATAGTTCTATATTTCTGATTAGAAAAACCCCAAACTGAAATACTCTGTCTGATCTGTGGAATATACTTGGAGCAATTCCAGCGTGGTGAGGGATGCTCTGCGTCGCAAACAGATCAGGATCCTGCAAGGGAGACCACCCTTGGTGTGTAGTGTTCAGCACAGCGTCTCTAACTTCCTTAGCTCTTTCATGTCTCAATATTCTCTATTTGCTGTCCAGTAATTGTTACTGTTCTGTGCTGGGTTTGCCACCAGTTTCATAAGCGACCGGCTTGATGAATCGGTGCTCCCTGAAGAAGCTGTGCTCTTTGAACTGAACTGAAATGGCACATGCAGCCATAGCCTCAAGTCCCGTAGATGGGTAAAACTGGCAACAGTAGAAAGGTGAAGATTGGTTTGAAAAGGTTGCTTCTATGCATTTTTACCTTCTCTAAATAAATGCCTCTCTATGTGCCAGGATGTAATTATCCCATTAAACCTTGAATATTTGAAGAAGCTAAAACGAGTTGTGATAACATCTATATATGAGTGAACTTGTATATTCTGCTTAACAGATAAAAACTGTTACTGTTTAGTTTAATTTGTCACCATTTGCCCTGCTTCACTATTGTTTTGGATGCTAGAAATGAAGGTCTCATCTTGTAAATTCTTGTGCTTCTAGGGACACTTACTGACATCTGTACAGGAGTTGGTTAACTGACTCGAGCTTGTGTCTACTGATGTTTTCACTCAGCCTTCTCCTTTCTGTTTGCTTCTTGGTACTGCTTAGAGTTTGACCACTGCAGTGCTGGAGCAGCACAGCTCTAGAGAATGAACTTAAGCCAGCTCTTGTAAAGCAGTGAGTTAATAATATATTTATAAGGATACTATATATAGGTACTTTGGTATCAATGTATACTATTAAATAATGTATAATATATTTACAGGAAAGAAATTTCAGCTCTGCAGAAGCAATTGCACATACAATTGCTTGACAAGAAGAATCGCACGCTGTGTTGTAGTTATAGATAATGTTAGTCTCTAAAATCAACTAGGAGATTGCTGTAGAGATCCAGAATGGGTTAAAGGCCACCTGGATTCTGAACAGAATCAGGTGTTGAAGCAGGTTATAAAATTGTCTAGAGGAACCTTTTGAGATAGTAAACAGAATTTACAAGCCCATGTGACTTTGAACTTGAGAATTGGAGCTTCTTTTGTGAGAGATTAGTCAGTGTGGGAGACAAACTGTTTTAGTGAGCTACCCCTAGAATAGTTCCCTCGGGGAGCTCAGGATTATTGGAATCCTCTCCACCGAGTGTTGAGAATATTTGTTTGGCCTTGCCTTCTTTAATAGAAGCAGCAATGGTTGTATGATAGGACTTTGGAGATTAAATAATGTTCTTTGATTATACAGAAGAAAACAAGAGCTACTGAGCAGAGTAGAAGATTGGTCTTCAAATCCAGTAAGGCAGGTGGTCATGGGCAGAAGCCAGAAATCCCTGTGTAAATGTTAACACTTATTAAAATCAGTGTTTTTCTTTCTGTAGTTTCAGCATGTTAAGGGGAAGAAAAGGTTAATCAAATACCAGTATAAACAATATGTTGGCTTATAAGGCAATCATTTCTAATTTCTATTCAAATCCATTGAGCTGGATTCCTAAGTATGTTTTCTAGTTTATATTCCTAAACAAAACTAACCCAAAAACCGCAACCAACACACGAGAAAAAAACCCAGAACAAACCTCAAAACAAACCAACAAAAACCTGATCAGAAAATGAACAAACCCAAAACTGATTTGTTTATGAAACAGTAACGGAGATCAGATGAACTCACTGCTTGGACTGAGGAATGCTTGTCCCATGTCCCATCACCTTGTGCCCACCTGAGATCAAGGGGGTTGATGTGTTTGCATTTACTCTAGCACCCATCATGTTGCTTGATCAGATTGAAGCTGTTTGTTTTCACAGATTGTTCTTGTCTGAAATATTGCAGGTAGTAGGAACAAAAGAAAACCACCAATAGCATAGTGGAAAAGAGTAGTTGAGCATAAGGGAATTGGGGCTCAATACCGGTGGTTATGCAAGAGACCACTGCACTGGAGGCAGTGCTGGAGACTTGCAGGAGATGTGCATATGGGGGCACAACCCTCTCCAGGGCCTTCCTTTGGAGGGAAGCTGCTACTGCTGTGGTTTCTTCTGGCCACAAGGTGCTGCTGTCATACCTGCTCTGTCTTGCCTTCCCAAGGGTTCATGCTGAGGAGAATCACAGAATGGTAAGAGTTGGAAGGCACCTCTGGAGATCATCTAGTTCAACCCCTTTTCCGAAGCAGGGTCACCCAGGGCACACTGCCCAGGATCGCATCCAGGCGGTTTTGAATGTCTTCAGAGAAGGAGACTCCTAGAGAAGGAGACTTTTCTGTGGAGACTGGTCTAGGCTCTGTCACTCCCACTGTAAAGAAGTGTTCCCTTGTGTTCAGGTGGAACTTACTGTGTTCCAGTTTGTGCCCCTTGCCCCTTGTCCTACCCCGAGGCAGCATTGTAAAGAGATTGGTTCCATCCTCTCGAGATTCATTCTGTAGATATTTATAAGCATTGATGAGAAGTGACCACAAGAGCAGCTGGCAGGACCTAGGGCTAGCTTGAAGTAATCAAACCCCTTATTAGTCTGTCACAGCTCCATCCCAGTAACCTCCAACAGGGATCCTTAACTCAGCACAACCTGACATTGAAGGAAGGTAATACATTGCTCGATGATGATGATGGATTCACCAGCGTTATTTGACATATCTTTCATGTTAAAATTAATGTCGTCTTTGATGTTGCAAAGGTTGAATTCAGAGAAGACAAATTGATCCTTGAGCTGAAAAGATGTCTTCAAAGTTCTTGGCAGTTGCTGGTAGTTCGGGTTGCAGTTGTGTCCTGGCTGTCATTCTAGTCGCAGATGAGCGTCTCAGCTTGGTGGGTGAAGTACCAGAAATGGAAGTGTCACACGAACACATGGAAACAGCAAAAGCTAAGTGCTTTGGGAGATTTTTGCCTTTAAACTTAGAAACCCTAGGTCTTTCAAGTGTGTCTATATATTTTTTTTTCTCATTTAGGCATACACTAATTAATAAAACTTGTGGGGGAAAATAGGTAACTTATTTGCAGTTAGTAATAGAGAAAATTATTAGTTTCTTCCATGTGTAGGATTATTGTTTTAGAATTTAAAAAAAAAAAAAGTTGCCTCTAGAAATTACTTTTGAATGATATTTTATGGAAGACAGTGAAGGTTCAGGTATTCATCCTCAGAAGTGTGTATCAGGGTGCTGGTTGAGCAGTCCGGAAATGACTTACGCATCCTCTAACTCTGGTTGCAGATATAATGGATTCCTGACTTGTTAGGACTTGCATTTGTTGAATAATCGTTTTGAGAAGTTGTTTGCCCAGTAGCAAAGAATTCTGACACTGGCAGTTTCACTCTGTGATGTGAAAGCTTCGTATAGTGGAGGCTACCACTGTCATAGTGGAATTTGTTGCCTGTTACAATACTGGGCACGTTGGAATGCAGCTAGAAAGTGACGTGAGATGAAATGATACATTGATCATTATAGCTGATCACAAATTCAGTAGAAGGGGAATCTTGAAACCATAGCCAAATAACTCATGAGAGTCCAGATGCAATGGAGAGCCCTGATCCAAGGTCTCAGGTGCTGGACTATTGCCTTGATTTTTCTGCATCTGAAACAAAAGTGGAACTTAGAAATTGTTTGGTCTGTGTGGACACAGTGCTGTATTAGGGGCATGATGAGCAAAGTGTGATTCTGTGTTCCTATGGTGATTTCTTTTGGTTTTTTTTTTTGGTTTTTTTTCCTTTGGTGGGGAATGTGTTTAATCTGAGGATTTGACTATTCTCACTTTAGCTTGTAGGATGGTAGAGCCCTGTCCTCTGGAATACTGTCATTGGTGGACACTATCATCAAAATCAGTAGGAATCTCAAAATAGATACTATTACACATGACATGACCAAGTTTATATGAAGATTCAGTTATTAAATCTTTAAAGTATTAGAAATGATACCTTTTGCTATAAATGTGCTATGACAGACAAAGTTACATCTTCAACTTTTGTTTCAAAATTCTTCCATGTTTTTCTGAATAGTCAAGTGTATTTTCCTTATTACTTGATTAAAGCCAGAAACATTATTATTTTAATCCACTTCTTCAATATGGTAATAAGAGTGTAATGCTCAGCAGTCACTGACAAGACATTAATTCATTGTAATATTGTTATCAACAAACTTCTAATAATTTTAAATACGTCTTTATCATATTAAATGTTCTTGTATGGGGAAAGGTTGTTTTCAAATCCAAGCAGTGCCAAAGAACGCTATTTGTCTCTGATGAAATATTGAGGACTTTTGTATTAAATATTTAATTGTCCAGCTGTACAGCAATTGAGTAGTGGAGAAATGATAAAATGCTGCATTTGCACTTAAAGACCATTTCTGGGGCAGTTAAGTGACCTGTTGCCGAATGAATCGGAAGAAAGTGGCTTAAATAAAAAACCTTCGGCGGGTTTCCACCGCTGCTGGTCCTGAGAAGTGGCACTTGTTAATCACGTAGCTACACCAGGGCTCTTCTGAGCCATTTTATAGGTAAGTACACTGAGGACCTACTTCTGACTGGGATTCCTGAAGAAGGAGTCCAGGAAGTTTGGAAAGGCCGTCAAGTGTGCGGGGGAGGGCAGGAAACACTCTCTGTTGTGTGAGAAGTCTCTGTCAAAATTGGCATTAAGCAATGCAAATGGAAATGGTTCAGGTTGATACAATTTTTGGCAATTTTACAGACTACTTTGAAGCAGATAGTTTCTAAGAAAAAGCGAAGATGCTCTTTCACAAGGCGTGAAATAGCCCTTGTACGCTGCGGAGAGAATGTAAAGACAAAAGGAAAGTAGCGGGCGACGCACTCGTGTTCACAGAATGGTTGATTTGGAAAGAGCTTAGATCTGGCCTTTTTAGCTGTCTGATTTAAACACTATATTTTTATTTAGTATAGAGAAAGGGAACTGCAGTACAAAGGTTGTGAAGGCAAAATTTTAGATATGGAATTAGATATGGAAATATTGGAGTACCCTGTGAAATTGTCACGGGTCTGTAAGGCCTCAGGAAAAGAAAAATATACGTGTGGTATGAGGCAGTGTTGTATTGTCACTTGGTCCAACACCAAGCTTAATTTCTGTATCTCAGTAATGGATACCTGTGCCTAACAAGGGGACAAAACAATTCTTATCAACCTTAGCAGTTGTTTCTAAGATGCTTTGAGGAATGTGTGTGTTGGGAGCTCCATGTGCAATGCGTTATTCCAGTCAACATGAGGTGACGTGATGGCTCAGCTCCATTTGCTCATCTTCTCTTTTCCATACTCTCCCGCCCCTCTGTAAGTAAGTGACTAGAAGAAGGGAAGGTCAGCCTCAGATCTCAAGATAAATGTTCATTTGGCATCTGAGGACTCAGGCACACATTTTTCCAAAATTAAAAATTTTGAAATTTGAAAATGGAGAATGCATTTAAACTGTGGATGAGAGAAGCCCTGGAACAGCCTCTGTGCCTGAGGGATTATGTATCTGGGGTCTCCATCTGCTGTTAGATCCAAGGGAGTTTCACATTCTGGTTTGTAACTTGAGTTTATGAATTTTTATAGTTGTTTTTTTTTTTTTTATTATCCACTGTGTATTAAGGATAGATCACACTGGACATGTGCTGGTGTCCATGCGCTTGGGTTAATCACTCCCAAGTGGAAATCACATAAGGAATGGAAAGCATGTCCATCCAGGTCACAGAAAGTTGAGATTTTTTACTTTCTTCTATAGCACATGGGATCATGTGTGTTCCTGGATCATCTGGGTGTTTGACCTAACAGATGGTGATGCCCGTGATCTGGTTTCCTGTATTTCTGTTCCACATTACAGTTCTGACATCTGTCTTTTACTCTAGACTTGGCTTGTTACTGGATGATTGAAGCATGAGGAGACGTACTGAGTCGAAGTTTTATATCCTTGTAGATTAAACTTTGACTAGACCTTTCTGTGGCTCTGTGAAGCTGAACTTGGTGATGCAGGTGGTTCTTCTTTGGTTATATTCCTTGAATATATTAGCTATACTTTTTTTATTTTTTTTCCCAAGTGGAACTGTTGTTTATTGCTGTTGTAATAAATTTTGTGATTGAATTAATGAAATGTAAAAATAATTTCTGGTTTCATTGGGATGTCATAAAGTTGTACCTTTTAATAGGTGTGAATGAGTGTACAAAGTGGCAGGACTTACTAAAAAAGGACATTATGCTGTGCCAGTGGGATAGCAGACTATAAATTCAGCCAATACATCACATCCTATAATTTAAGAGTTTTATTATTCTGTTTGTTGGTCATTTCTGAGCAAAGAGTGTCAAGGAGAACTACATAAAACACTTCTTAAACATAAAATGTTTCTTAAAGACCTGTGAGTTTGAGTTTGAGTGCACTTCATGTACTGAATTTGCACACTCTTTGATTTTATTTTTCATTTTTTAACTTTCTTCCCTTCCCCGCCCCAGGCATCAGATATTTCCTTTTCCTAAATATTAACAGTGTATGTGTATGTTGTAATTGGTTTTAGATTTGAAAGTATCTAAGTTATGGCATCTATAATAAACAAGACTGTATGAGGTGCATAGCACAGACCCAAGAGTGAAGACTGTCCTATGTAGGATAGAAAAGGAAATGCTTCAGTTAAGACACTGGCTTGAAACTTGTTACGCTCAATCCTCATACAGCAAACTCAAGTCCACTAAGTGGGAAGGGTTACCCAAGGTTCACATTTATTTGAAAATAAATGTGTTATTCCTGCTGTGTTGAGATAATTTGTATTGCCGAGTGAGTTGCAGTTCTTCCTCTGATTTTATAACAGATGGCCTGTGTATCCTTCCTACAGTTTTCTGAATTCCATATGTGCATCCACAGGGACAGATTCTATCATTTGAATGTCTAAAACTTTTTCCAATGTCCTTATGCAAAATATTTTTTTTTAATCAGAAAACTCTGATTGCAACTGAGATGGTTTAATGAAATATTCTGGGCTCTTTGGTAGTTTTTTTGTGTTCACAATGGAATTTCTGTTGATTCACCAGAGAGCCTGCAGCTGGTGGGATGGTGGTGGAAAATTTACTTTAGGGTTAGGGTTGCCTGAGTTCAGATCAACTCTTCTTGGCTTCATTCAGATCTGGGACTTGGATTAATATCCTGGCATGCAGTTGAGTATTTTGAGTGTGGAGATGTGGAGGGCTGTATCTCCCTCATGTTTTTGATGTAAAATATATGTAAAAAAAATGATCTTCATAATCAAGCAGAACATAAAGAAGTTGCAGGATGAAATAAACCAGTCCAGTGCAGTTTTAATGACAGTCATGGATGAACCCTGCAAATCCCAAGTGCCTAAGACAAGACTGTTCATAGCTGGGAAAGCTGCATTAATTTGGCTTGATATGTGGTCTGTCAGGAAGCCTTATAAGCAACTTTAACTGTATTATGCGATGGAAGGAGGCTATTACTTGTCTAATTGCCTAGATTTTCATTAATAATGCAAATTTCCCTGCTTTTTCATTCCTCCAGGTGATTAACTGAAGATTTCTCTCAGCGATCTCGCCTCTGTTTTGAGAGAGGTGCAATGAACAGCCCAATAGATCTTTATCTCTCTTTTAGAAAGAGGAATTGAAGTGATTAACCTTTAATGCAAAGCTACCAGGACTGTTAACATCGGCTGTGGTAGCCGTGCTGAGTGAATGCTGAACTGTTGGGGAGAAGGTTAATGACTGATCCTCAGGAGAGGCGAGAAGTTGATCTCCCATGATTTAAATATAGATCCAAGTGCAATCCTGAGATGGTTGGAATTTCATTGCTTTTAACTTTTGGTCTAAAACTACAGCAAAACTTAGGTGACAGAACCTGCACTGAAATTACTAAGTTTAGCTAAATGGGTGACTCGAGAGTTAGGGAGGTGTAATTGTAATACCATAAACTGTAACAGCATGGCTTGAGTAGTTGATGTAGTTACTAGAAGCTGGAGGTGGTGGAGATGGCCTCATCATTTCAGATATGCTGGCTGATGCTTCAGTTTTACATGATACAGTGGCCCTGGACTGTGCTTTGCTGCGATGGGTTTAGTGGGAGAGCCGCAGTTTGCTGGGGGGACTGCAAATGGCCATGGGGGGATCTTTTTCCCGTGAATTACCTTTCTCTCTCTGGGTTAGTGCCATTATCTTAACAAAGCATGAAAACTGCTAATTTGTGAAACTAGCAGCTTACATTTGTGTGTAGCTATCAAAGAAATATTGTATATAAACCATATGGGATATGTTGTGTCCTTAATTGACTTTTATTGGTTTATCTTAACTGATGGCCTGTGCTTAACGTAATCACAGGAATCTTTTTATCTGAGTAGCCACAAGGCTGGGATCCATGAGCAGAATATCTGGGTAAAGGCACTGACTGGTGCTTCCATTCAGAACATTGCTCTGCTCCAGCTGTCACATAAGATACAAAATTCTCAAATGCAAAATTTTTTAAAATATGCTTTTGTAGAGTTGTTTCTACACTATTTTTTTTTCTGTGCAAATGCCATAGTAAAAGTCAAAAGGCTGAATGTTTTCTTATGCTGAAGATACTTAACAGGGCAATTGTTGATGATGTTAGATTGAAGCGGTCAGAATCTGTACCTAGTGCTTTAATTTTTTAATGCCATTTTTAATGGGAAGAAAATGCTGTGTGATTGTATAATCAATGCAACTGCAAAAGATTTTAAGAAATAGAATTTTACTGAAAGAACTACTTTTTTCAGGTTTCAAAACATAATCATTTAGTGCATTGTTTTTCTCATAGCCATGTGTTCCTTGCTTTGTGTAGCCAGCCTTGAATTAATTGATCAGATCTAATGCTAAGATATTGTTATGTTTTGCTAAATATAATGTTAAATCCGAGGATACATCTTAAATACAGAAACTTGAACTACGCACTGTTGTCAGAACTGAAATAGTGTGGGGGTTCCAACGTGAGCTGCCACTTGAAAGCAACAGTTGTAACTTCTGTGATTTTTCTGTTCATCTGTAAAAGAGGAAAACTTGACAGCAGATCTTTGGGAACAAGATTACCAATTTGGAAGAAAAAAAAAAGATAAATTGGTTTATGAATGTTAATGCTGAAGTATAACCTTCAGGGTTTTTTAATTTTAAGTTTGGAGCCAGCCCCTCCTGTAGTAGGATCCCTCATAGGATGGGCTCATGAATTAAATTGTAGAATTGTAGAATGGGTTGGAAG